>PVJI01010150.1:0-61685 GCA_004026765.1 Micronycteris hirsuta
ATTTCTGATTTTTTTCCTTGTTTGGTTGTGTGAGACGGCAAGGCGCCTTCACCTATGCCGCCATCTTAGGAAGTCCTATGTTAATTTCTTGACACCTCTGATCTGCCATGTTTTGGGGCAGATGTTAGGTGAAATTATTCCTTGTACTTAATTTGACTAATGCCATCTTAGAAAGCAAGCTAACTGACAGGATGTTCACTTGGAAGGGGTGGACCATATCACTTGAAAAAAAAAGTTCTTGCATAGCTAAGTGGGCCCATTAAGTTGTTCTTCTTTGGATTATAAAACTACTGTATTAGTAAGCATGTGCCTATGGCTACAAGCCACAGTATTAGCAACTTCCACTTTGCTACACACACAACAAGCCTTATCCACTTATTGGCACAGTGAGCCACTGTCTTTCTGCCACCCAAGACTCTGCTTCTGTCTGCAAGCTCCCTTAATAAACTCTTTGCTTAATTCTGGAATTGTCAGCTTCTATCTCTCGTCTCTTGACCCAGGAAATTTTCACAATAGCCAAGCAACTTTCTACATCTTCAGAGAAAGTGCCCAGTAAGATTTAAATGTCGCAGTTGAAAGTAGATAGGTATGTTGAAGTGCCAGGCCCCAAGGGATATGAGCAGAGGGTGGCAGAGTTCGCTGCACACAATGATGCCAGGACAAATCTGCTTAAATGTAGAACAGAGGCATGTTTGCCCAAGCACCGTTTCTTAAATCACAAAAACAACAAGGAGAACAAAAGTAATTTTACAAGAAAAGAGAGAGAGAATATACCAGTCACTGTCCCAAAAAGAGACAAAAGCCACCTAGATTACCTGAAGAAAAACTTAATCTAAAAATGTATTAATGACTTCCCACCAAGATGGAGATATACTCAGGCAAAGGTAGATATACTTTGCCTCCTTGCACAACCAAAAGAGGGGCAACAACAAATTTAAAAACAAACAATAACCTGAACTGCCAGAAAATCAAACTGTATGTAAGCCCGACAACCAAGGAGTTAAAGAAACATTCATCCAGACTGATAGGAGGGACAGAGATGGGCAGCTGGGGTGGAGAGGACTCAGTAGGTGGCAGCTGGAAGACAGGCAGACAAGGCAGCTGGCTGACTGGGCACATTGGCAGCTAGCACAGTGGGCAGTCCCATATTTGCATGTGGATAAACAAGGAGGAAAAACTGGGGAGCAAGACAGACTGCACAACCCAGGGTTTCAGTACAGGGAAATAAAGCCTTAAAACTCTGGAATAAAAAAAAAAACCTGTGGGGATTGAGGCAGCAGGAGAAACTCCCAGCCTTGCAGGAGAGTTCATTGGAGAGACCCACAAGGTCCAAGAATGTGTACAAAACTGCCCAGCCAGGAATCAGCACCAGAAGGGCCCAACTTGCTTTTGGATAGAGAAGGAAGTGACTGAAAGCTGGCAGAGAGCTGAGTAAGCAACACTGTTTCCTCTTGGACCCGCCGCCCCACATACAATGCTACAACACAGTGACGTGGATTGCCTTGCCTGGTAAATACCTAAGGCTCCTCCCTTTTCTACATAACAGGCACACTAAGACAAAAACTATGACCCAAATGAAAGAACAGATCAAAGCTCCAGAAAAAAACACAACAAACAGATGAAGAGATAGCCAATCTATCAGATGCAGAGTTCAAAACACTGGTAATCAGGATGCTCACAGAAATGGTTGAGTATGGTTGCTAAATAGAGGAACAAGTGAAGGCTATGCAAAGTGAATTAAAGGAAAATGTACAGGGAATCAACAGTGACAGGAAGGAAACCAGGACTCAAATCAATGGTTTGGAGCAGAAGATAGAAATAAACATTCAACCAGAACAGAATGAAGAAACAAGAATTCAAAAATATGAGAAGAGGCTTAGGAATTTCTGGGACAACTTTAAACACTCCAACATCCTAATAATAGGGGTGCCAGAAGGAGAAGAGGAAGAGAAAGTTATTGAAAAGTTATTTGAAAAGATAATGAAGGAGAACTTCCCTAACCTGGAAAAGGAAAGACTTCCAGGAAGTCCAGGAAGTTCAGGGAGTCCAAAAGGAGTTGGACCCAAGGAAACACACACCAAGGTGTATCGTAATTATATTACTCAAGGTTTAAGATAAGAAGAGAATCTTAAAAGCAGCAAGAGAAAAGGAGACAGCTACCTACAATGGAGTTCCTATAAGACAATCAGCGGATTTCTCAAAGGAAACCTTGCACGTATGATGAGCCTGGAAAGAAGTATTCGAGGTCATGAAAAGCAAGGCCCTACATCCAAGATTACTCTATTCAGCAAAGCTATCATTTAGAATGGAAGGTCAGATAAAGTGCTTCCCAGGTAAGGTCAAATTAAAGGAGCTCATCATCACCAAGCCCTTACTATATGAAATGTTAAAGGGACTTATCTAAGAAAAAGAAGATCAAAAATATGAACAGTAAAATGACAACAAACTCACAACTATCAACAACCAAACCTAAAAAAAACAAAAACAAAAACAAACTGAGCAAACAACTAGAACAGAAACACAATCACAGAAATGGAAACCACATAGAGGGTTATCAGTGGGGAGAGGGGGTGGGGAGAATGAGGGAAAAGATACAGGAAATAAGAAGCATTAATTGTAGGTACAGAATAGACAGGGGGAGGTTAAGAATAGTATACGAAATGGAGAATCCAGAGAACTTTTATGGGTGACCCATGGACATGAACTAAGGTAGAGGAATGATGGAGGGAGAGATATACAGTGCAGAGGGGAATAGAGGGGAGAAAAAAATGGGACAAATGTAATAGATAATCAATAAAATATATAAAAAATAAAAATGTATTAATTAGCAGAAGGGGTAAACAAGAACATTAAGAAGTCCCACAGCACAAGAATGGTAACCAGCTGCTATCTCTAGGCTGAGTGACCAGTGATACAGGCAGTAAGTGATCTCAAATTAATAGAAACATTGGTCATTGTTATACAATAATTTTAAAACAAACAAAAGAAATGGAATATAAATTAAAATTTCAAGTATAAAACAAATACAGTGTAAAATATTACTCTGAGTTATTACATTTTGAGCCACTATTTTCTTGACACAATGATCAGTTTTGGGGTAGCTATGTCATAAGTCAACAGGAAATGGAACTGCTTGGCCCACCTTGTTAGTTCTTTGTTTTAATTATACTTGCTGAAAATCTAGTTTGACATAAGAAAAACAATGGAAATAAAATGGATACAGTTAACACTATTTCAGGACATTCAGAATATTCTGGGGTGGCTGATTGCTGCCAGGACATAACGAGACCCAATCCTCACATTTAAGCCATTCCATTTAGACTTTCTGGCTGCAATTATCAAACACACTTATACCACCATTCCAGCTGGAGCACACCAGGAGTCTAGATTTTCAGGGCTGAATGAAGGAAGCTGTGGGGCTGACCATTGGACTAGTGACTCTCTCTGCTTAGACCATGGTGGCTTAACATGGAAGAGCATGAATTTGTCTGAAAAGGATCCTATCTCTCTGAACAGCCACAGAGCAAACATTGGCATGCTTGGGACTGCCGCCAGTGTCTAACCTGATGAAAATACCGCCTGGAAGGCCTCATCAAATTAAAAAGCTTCCATATAGCTAAAAAAAGAACATTAAAATTAAAAGAGAACCAACTATATGGGAAAACATATTTGCTAATGATACCTCAAACAAGGGTTTGATCTCCAAAACATATAAAGAACTCACACAATTAATCCAATTAAAAAATGGGCAAAAGACTTAAACAGACACTTCTCCAAGGAGGATATACAGAGGGTCCAGAGACATATGAAAAGATGTTCAGCATCACTAGCCATCAGAGAGATGCAAATTAAAACCACAATGAGATATCACCTCACACTGGTCAGAATGGCCATCATAAATAAATCAACAAACAAGTGTTGGAGAGAATGTGGAGAAAAGGGAATCCCAGTGTACTGTTGGTGGGAATGCAGGCTGGTGCAGCCACTGTGGAAAACAGTAAGGAATTTTTCCTCAGAAAACTAAAAATGAAACTGTCTTTTGATCCAGAAATTCCACTGCTGGGATTATACCCTAAGAGTCCTGAAACACCAATCCAAAAGAACCTATGTACCACAATGTTCATAGCAGCATAATTTACAATAGCCAGGTTCTGGAAGCCACCTAAGTGCTCATCAGCAAATGAGTGGATCAATAAACTAGGGTACATTTACACAATGGAATTCTATGCAGCAGAGAGAAAGAAGGAGCTCCTACCCTTTGCAACAGCATGGATGGAACTGGAGAGCATTATGCTAAGTGAAATAAGCCAGGTAGTGAGAGACAAATACCATATAATCTCACCTTTAACTAGAACATAATCAATAAAAGAAAAAAGCAAACAAAATATAACCAGAGACATTGGAATTAAGAACAATCTAACAATAGCCAGAGGGGAGGGGGAGGGGATTGTGGGGAAAAGTGTTTTCAGGAACTACTATAAAGAACACATTGACAAAACCAAGGGGGAGGATAGAAGGAAAGGAGGGAGGTGGGTTTGGATGGGGTGGGGGGAGTGGGGGGGAAGAAAATGCAGACAACTGTAATGGAACAACAATAAATTAATTTATGAAATAAACAAATAAAAATGGCATATAAGCCTAACTGCTCTGCATCCTTGGGTTTCATATTCTTATGAAACCACTGCATGTACATATGTAATGAATGTGATCACTTTCTCCTGTTAATCTCTCATGTTAATTTGATTATTAGTTCACCCAGAAGAACTTAGAAGTTAGAAGAAAAGTTATTTTTCCTCCCCCACAATATCCAAGGGGCAAGTAAGAGGGATGAGGTGTGGCAATGATAAACAAAAAACTACTAAGAGAAGAACTCAGGTTGGGGTGGGGGGAGGGTTGCAATTCTGGCTGAACTGACCTAATAAGATTCTTGCTGAAGGCAGGCCAGGGTAATCAGCTATTACCTGTGGTTGATAGCGGAGATGAAGTACTTGATCACATATCAAAGGTGGAAAATTTTCAATAAACTCACAGCAGGATTCTTGCTAAAACTGTATTCTACAAAGAAGTACATCAGTGGGTTTTGCTGGGTAGGGGGTTCAGGGGAGCCTGGCTAAAGTATAGTCAGGCAAAAAATCTTTTTCACTGTTTCATCAATAAGCTGACATGATTACTGCTTTATTTACATTCACAAGTGGATCTAGAATCTCTTGTTTTCCTATCAGTCCAAAAATTACCATAATCACTGCCTTCTGTCTCATCTGTCTTTCATCTGAGGATTATGTACTCCCTGCATCTAAATGTCTTCTTCTTATGAGGGGGAAAGTGATGAAAACTGAGATGGGAAGGATGAAGGCCGTGGAAAGAGGCAGTTATTTCTGCTACAGCTCTTTGGGCTCCTCAGCTGTCAATTTCCCTGGAAAATCATTACTAACCAATTGAGAGGACTCTGGGCTGGGTTGAACAAACATTATCCTCCATATGGGAAGCTGTACTTTTAAATCAGAGCTTCTGTTTCCTTCATAGCTCTCCAGAAGGCAAGGATATTTTCTCAAAGCATCCCTCCAATAAGAAAATGGGAAAATAATGGAAAATAAAAATTTTTGTAAAAAGTGTATTTTCCAGGAAAGTGTTCATCATTAATGCTGCCTTTTTTCTGATTTGCTGTTTTTTTGAAAGTCACTTATTTTTAAATATCTGCAAAGTAGAAGTTTTTTCTAAAGAAAAAATATGACATTTCTTTTTTTATCTGTATTTATTTTAGTAATCCTATGATGGAATCTAGCCGTCTGAGATTTGCACTCAAATACATTGAGATCCAAGTTTACAATATCAGCCTTACAAGCATCTTTTTCCTCCCAGGCAGTGTGGGAGGAAGCTGCCTGGGAGGAAAAACAACAAGGTCCTCCAACAAAGTAAGGGTGGTGCCTGCTCCAGCCGGAGAAGAGTATTTCTTGGGTGATAAAGGAAAAAAGATAGCTGGAAGAAAGAGTGCTTGCCATCTGTGAACTATGTATTTCCTTTAAGTATATAATTATTAATTAGCATAAGAAGTATCATATTTTCACTGTCTAATTGCCATGTTAAAAAACACACAAACATACAGAATAAAATACAGTCAAGACCAATGCCACAATTTGTTATCTTTCTCAGATCAGACCCCTTATTTCTAGTTACACTGGGGCCCAACATGATAAGAATTTTTGTACCATCTTTGTAATGTACTATTATAGAAAACAAGGACCCAGAAACACAACTCAGTCTCTCTATGGCTAGAGCTATAGATTTGACTTCCCCTTCACCTGCTTATTTTCTTTATTCAAAAACTGTCATTTCTCAATACCACTCCATTAGCATTTCTTTTGACTATGCCAGAACTGTTTCTATTTTCCTTTTCTGTCTTACTATTTTCTCTTTAAGAGAACCTCTTTGCTTCAAGTGATTTGGCCAGAGTCAAAAGAAAATCACCCTGGAATACTTGCAGACAGAGTTTCCTGTCTTTGAAGTTTAAATGGTTTAAATTAGCTCCAAATGCCAAAGATTAGCCCTTAACCATGTCAGACTCCTGTAGCCTATCCTAAACCTGTTTCTAAAAGATATTTCTCCTTTTATTCTTTCACTTTTAGTATATTTAAACAGAATAGGTTTCACACAGAGGTTGCTGGCTCTCATAAGCATTCATTTGACTACTAAATAGGAGAAATACACCACCTCACTATTTCAGATTTTTAAAAGTCAACCATCACAATCTTGCCTAATGGTAATCTATTACACATTTGTGTTGCAGAATGCAAGGCAGACTTGGCTGTTTAGAAACCACTCAAATTTTCTTCCATCTCTGGGGGTTGATGTCTATCAAAAAATACTACAATTTTAGTCATGAGGAGGAAAAAGCAGACAGATGTCGTATGAGCCTCCCACAGTCTGTGACTCAAAACCTACTCAGGTTCTGACATAATTTCCCATATAAACTCACAGATTTGTATGAACACAAAGCAAGCTACACCAAGTTATTACAAAACTAAGAGTAGAATCACGAACACCATGCATGCCCTTTACTCAAATTCTGATATTTACCCAAAGAAGTACATCCTACTGTATTTATGAAACAATTTGCAAATGTCTGAGCTTCAGCTAGTTGTATCTCCTTTTTTTCCAGTTCTATCCTCATCTACTCTTAATTAGAAGATTTAACAAGAAGGCTGAAGGACATCAGAATAAATATCAACAAACATGGTGTACATTTAATTTACTCTAAAAAAAAAACCAGCAAAGTATTTCACTGTCCCAGACTTTATACCCATAGGAGGAGAAAAAGATTAAAATGCATAAGTTCCAAATTATATATTACTCACAATCTAAATGGGTTTAACCCTAGACAAATATAATATTTAAGAGGCTGATGTGGCCTGCATATGGCTGGTAGTTCAATCTGGTAATGAGGAGTCGGCATGTCAGTGTAGCTGAAAAGCTTAACCTGGAGGTCTAGAACGATAGAGGTTAGGTCAGTAGGGGTGTCAAATGTGGAGAGATAAAATAGAATGAGAGATGTCAGAAATGAAGATCCGTGATGTGGGTACAGTTTGTACAGATAAAATCCAATAAAACATGCCTTCCTGGTTCTACAAGTAGATAAGACAATGGGGAGGAGAATAGGGAGTCAAAATTTGTTGACTACAGAATTTATCATTCAAACCAAGCACCTTGAAGAGTAAAGGAGAACTTTTAATACTGTTTCAGGTATAGTGACTAGAATTATGTCCCCCCAATAGATATATTCAAGTCTTAATCCACAGAACCTGTGAATCTGACCTTATTTGGAAATAGGGTTGTAATCAAGTTAAGATGAGATCATACTGGATTAGAGTGGAATTTCAACCCAATGACTATTGTATTTATAAAAAGAGGGGAGAGATGGAGAGACACACAGAAGATACCATGTAAAGATAGAGGCACAGATGGGAGTGATATGTTACCAACTACCAGAAGCTGAGAGACAGGAATGGAACTGATTTTCCCTTAGGACTTCCAAAGGAGCCAACCTTTGGACAACAAGATTATTATGGATTTTAACCTCTAGAACAGTAAGAAAATAAATGTTTCTTGTGTGAACCCACTTAGTTTGTAGTATTCAGAACCTGGTACATGGGGTCAATAGGTATTAACCAGAATGATGTTCTACAAACTTGGACAGGGCCACTCAAGTCAAAGTTGACTTCAATATTTCAGGTCCGGGTGACCATGATGGTAATATGATTAGCCATACCATGGAACAAAGTAGCACCACAGCCTGGGAGGCCTAACTATTTCCAATATACAGATAAGTAAAGTGAGGTTTGAAAGGTTTAGAAACTTGTCCTAGTTACATAAAGAGCTAACTTATCAACAGAACAACAAAAGGAACCTAAGATATTTTCTTCCTATTTAATTTTTATTTCTACCATCATTATGCTATCCCTTTAATGTTCAAATTCAGAAAAATGCAAATTTCTGCTAAATTGATCAAAAAGCAGTGAAAAAGAATGGCTAACATTAAAGTCTTGAAGGACACACAAGACAGTTATCACCAAATTAATGTACTTTAAAATAAGAAAATATAAGTCTTAGTAAATAATCAACGTTTTTCTCAGAACTAATTTCAACAGGGTCATGAATGATAAAACCAGAAACTAAAATAAAAAGAACCTTGACAAGGGACTTTTTGAATGAAAAAGATGGGTGCATGTGGCAGGAGAGGTTCAGGGCTGAAGGCTGGTACTGTTGTTACAGAACAGATGGGGGGAGGTGAATGATACATTACCAAAAGGACACCCCTTTTTCTCCAGGGGTCCCCCCCACCTACCAGTTTTGCCTTGCTCGCTGCCAAGGGAAAGACGTCTCTCAATGCCAGAGACTGGTGAAAAGGAAAGGAATTATTTATTTAAAAGTTATACAGACTTAGAGTAATGACTCAATGTCTTCTTCTTTTTTTTTTTTTTTTGTATTTGTGTGGTTCTTTTTCTTTATTATTATTTTTCTTTAATTTTTTTAAAATTACTTTATTGTTGTTCAATTACAGTTGTCTGCATTTACAGCCCCCCAGCACCGACCCCAGGCAAACCCACCTCCCTCCTTTGCTTCCACCCTCCCCCTTGGTTTTGTCCATGTGTCCTTTATAGCAGTTCCTGAAAACCCTTGTCCCCATTATTCCCTTCCCCCTCCCCTCTGGTTACTGCCAGATTGTTCTAAATTTCAATGTCTCTGGTTATATTTTGTTTCTCTGGTTATATTTTGCTTGCTTGCCTCACAAGTGTCTTGGCTGTGACTGACCTGAAGAACACTCTTCCTTATGTTGGCTGGTTTTGCTTTTCTTATCACAGTGAGATCCATGTTCCCCGGTAGTTGATCTGGCCTAGGTGCCTTTTCTCAGGAGTCCTTATATAAATCCCTTTAACATCTCATATAGTAAAGGCTGCGTGATGATGAACTCCTTGAACTTGACTTTATCTGAGAAGCACTTTATCTGCCCTTCCATTCTAAATGAAAGTTTTGCTGGATAGAGTATTCTTGGTTGTAGGTCCTTGCTTTTCATGATTTGAAATACTTCTCTCCAGCCCCTTCTTGCTTGGAAGGTCTCCTTTGAGAAATCTGCTGACAGTCTTATGGGAATTCCTTTGTAGGTAAGTGTCTCCTTTTCTCTTGCTGCCTGTAGAATTCTCTCTTTATTTTTAATCTTGGGTAATGTTATTATGATGTGCCTTGGTGTGTTCCTCTTTGGGTCCTGTTTCTTTGGGGTTCTCTGAGCTTCTTGGGCTTCCTGGAAGTCTATTTCCTTTGCCAGATTTGGGAAATTCTCATTCATTATCTGTTCAAATATACCTTCAATTTCTTGGTGTTCCTCTTGTTCTTCTGGCAGCCCTATGATCGGATATTGGGTCATTTACAAATGTCTCGGAGGTTCCTAAGCCCCTCCTCATGTTTTTGAATTCTTGTTTCTTCCTTCTGGTCCACCCCATTGGTTTGAGTCCCAGCTTCCTTCTTTTCCCTATTGGTTCCCTGTATATCTTCCCTCATTATCTTTAGCGTATCCTTCATTTGTTCCTTTATTTGCGACCACCTTTCTTCCAGTTTTGTGAGCATCCTGATTACCAGTGTTTTAAACTGTGCATCTGATAGGTTGGCTATGTCCTCGTCTGTTAGTTGTAATTTGTTCTGATCTTTCATTTGGGCCATTTTCTTTCTTTTTATCTCAGTGAGCCTGTTACTTTAATGGGTCAGAGTCTTAGGTGTTCACTGGTGCTGGGCAACCTGGGTTGTTGTGTTGTGACGCTTCCTCTGGGGGCAGGGCCTGGGAGGGAGCAATGGCGCCTGCTCTATTCACCACTGGCTCCCGATCACCCTCCGCTCCCTAGTTCCTTACTGCCTTTTCTGCCAGTCTCGGCCCTGCTGTTTCCCACTGGCCTCTCCAGTTACGCCGCTGGCTGCGGGCTTCACTTGTCGCTCAGGGCTGCGCTTTGGCTAGGCATGCCTGGCGTGAGTCCCTCTGGGTAAACTGCCTCTCGCTCCACTTCTCCACTCAGTTCTGCCCCGCTTACCGGTCTGGATGTATGTCCTCTCCAATTTCTTGGGTGTTGGACTTCCCCTCAGTTCGATTCTGTCCGTTCTGGTTGTTTATTTTGCTATTGAACTCGTTGTTTAATCTCTCTGGTTGTGAGTGGCTGTGCAGTGCATCCACCTATGCCTCCATCTTGGCAGAAGTCTCAATGTCTTCTTTAAAATACTAAAGTCCTTTATAATACCCACAGATGCACATAGTTCTTCCTTCTCCCCTTGCCCAGTCTGGGGTACCATATCTCAGGAACAGAAGTAGATGTCCATGATTCAGGCAGATCCTCAGTTCCAACACCATCCGCTGTGTCACCACCGCGATCTCCAGTTAATCCAAACCATGTGGCACCTTCTCATGGCTCACCAGCAAGAGTCCTTTCACCCCTTTTCTTCCAGGCAAAGTCTCTCCTGCTTCCTAGGCCGCGTGGCAAAGGGAGCCACCCAAAGTCATGTGGTCCTCTCTCTGTGTCTCTCAGGCCAAGGGGTCCCCACTCCTCCAAAGCCTCGTGGTCCAGAGCGAGTTATGGCTGCCGTGCCTGGGTTTAAATCCCCGTGTCAATCTTCCTCTGCAGCCTCATTTCCTACTCCTCCTTCAATCAGCTACACCTGCCAGCACTTCATATTCCTCCAGCTTTTCTGGGCTGCCATGGTAACTGTGGGCAGGTGTGGCCCCATGGCATGGAGCCAAGCATCTACAAGTTCTCACGCAGGTGCAGTGTCCAGTGGGAGTTGCCTCCCAGTTACATCTTGGGTGGCAGTCACTTCTATCCCCCTGGCTCAAAGCATTGCCACAGCTATTTAACATATCTATGAAACCAGTTAAAGGTTACAGATATGTTAAATGACCATGCCAGAGGTTAGCTGCAAAGCTGATGCCATACTAAACAGCTCTGCATGGCCCTGCTCTAGGAGTCCCATCCCCCCCAGTTTGGACTTGTGGGGGTGAGGACATCCTATATATATTTTTCTAATATTTCCTGGACACCTTGAGTTCTGGACCCCATTACAAATCCCTATTTGGGCCCACTTCTTGGCTGCACCCTGTTACATAAGCTCGTTCTTCCTCTCTGCTGCATAGAATTCTATTGTGTAAATGTACCATAGTTTCTTGATCCACTCATTTGTAGATGGGCACTTAGGTTGTTTCCAGCACTTGGCTATTGTGAATTGTGCTGCTACGAACATTGGAGTGCATAGGTTCCTTTGAATTGGTGTTTCAGGGCCCTTAGGGTATAATCCCAGTAGTGGAATTGCTGGGTCGAAAGGCAGTTCCATCCTACAATGAGTTACACCTGTCAGCATTGTATTCTTCCAGCTGTATTGGGCTGCCATGGTAACTCTGGGCAGGTAGGGCCCCATGGCATGGAGCCAATCATTTCCAAGCTCTCACGCAGGCACTGTAACCAAGGAGAATTGCCTCCCAGTTACATCTTGGGTGGAAGTCACTTCCATCCCCCTGGTTCAAAGCACAGCCACAGCTATTTAACATATCTATAAAACCAATTAAAGTTTTATAGTTATGTTAAATGACCATGCCAGAGGTTTAGCTGCAAAGCTGCTGCTATACAAAACAGCTCTGAATGGCCCCAGCTCCATGTGTCCCATCACCCCCAGCTCAGACTTGTGGGGGTGAGGACATCTATATATATTTTTCTAATACTTCCTGGACACCTTGAGTTCTGGACCCCATTACAAATCCCTATTTGGGGCACTGCCTTTGGCTGCACCTGTTATACTCTTGGGGAGCCAAGTGGAGGATATGAAAGAGGCTATAAAGTTACAAAACTGATAGCTCTCTTAGTATAAATAAAATGAACCGCAGCATAGAGAAACAAACACGATTTAATAAATTACCTACAGTTTATGTGAACTCACTGAATTCCATATCAAGTTCTTTACTTTTTATTTTTAATTCAACAATTAAAATTCAGTTTTTAATTTAGTTCAAAATACTTTTTATTCATAACTTCTAGGCATTATGGAATATACATGAGAGATTTAAGACTGGGTATCTACCCTGAGAGGTTGATTTTACTATGCAGTCAAAATGTTCCCCCTATTACACAGTCAAGACATTAGACAGTTTTTTCTGTGGTAGGCAGTTAGACAGACATGAGCAGAGCAAGGACGAAGAGCCAGGTTAAGAAGGTCACTAGGGCAGAAAGCCCTGGGTACCTAGCAATGGGAAAAACTGGGAAAACAAGGACCTCACCCTCACTTTTCTTCTCTCCATCTTTCCTCCCCCAGCATATCTCTGGTCATGCAGTTTGGACCCTTCTCTGACCTTTCATCCTCTGGCATGTCATGGGTCATGCAGTAGACTCCCTTAGAGGAGGAAAGAGAGGACTGGAGAATAATCTCATTAGATTCCCATGCAAGCTCTTGCACAACCACTCCCTTAAACATTAACCCCTAGGGACAACATCTAGGCCTCTGTTGTGTTTCAGCTCCAGGCCCAGAAAAGCAACAAAACCAGATAAACAGTGCCATGGTTGACATCAGGGTCAGTTGCATCAACAAATGACCCCTGGCCTTGGTGCTGACCAATCAGTAGAGACCATAACCTTGAAGGGACACACCAGAAAAACTAATGAATATTCTATTGGGATCCTCCCCTGAGACCTCCAGATAAATACCCTCAAGATAAAGGGCTCAGTGCATTCTCTCTCTCGCTCTCTGTCAAACACACCTGAACCTTTCTCCCACCCCCTTCTCAAGCAGTTCTCTCTATGGGCCATGCCAAGCCTTTCTTACTTTTCTTCTCCCCAGGTGTATATCCTTGCTTTCTTTCTCCTAAGCTCCAAGGGCCCTTCTTTTGCCTTGGTAACTTGTTTCCTTAGCCCATTTCTTCTATAGCTCACTTCTACCACTGAGGTTTTCTAAATAAACTTTCTCTTGTAGTTTGAGTCTTGGCTCTGAATTCTTTCTTAGCCAGAACTCAAGTACTGAGGTAGCCGAACTGACATCTAGTCTAACTCCACTTGTCTAACACCTGGTGCCATTTTTGCTGATAACAGTTCCACCTGAGGAGATGGTGTGGCTTGCCCAAGATAATAGAGATGATAACAGAGATTGCATCAGAAAAACCTCCCCTACTGGTTTCCAACACAGGTACTATAGAGGAAGAAAAAAAAAACTGTGTCTGTAGGTACTAATGAAAAGAATCATTTTCCATGTGACCTGAGATATATTAGTTTAATGAATGGCTAACAGCAGATGAAAAATTTTATGACATGAAATTATGTCTATTAAACTACATTTCATGCTTCATAATTGTTGAATTAGAGAAGTCTGTTAGAATAGCAATAACACACTCAAACTAGTTGTGATTTTTCAACACCCATTTTATTAGAGCAATAACCAATGAGGCTGAACTAATCTCTCATTAATTAATACTTAAAACACTTTTTAAATGGAGCAAGCAAGGTATTCTATGAATAATCTTAATGTAGTTGGTGGAAATATGCACCTCAGTCAGCACCCTGCTGGGGCATATCTTTCAAATTAATTCATCATTTGCTGTGTATTTATTCAATCATGTCTGTGTTCAACTATTGCCTTTCCCCCATAACTATCTCTGCCCATTATCAGGGATTTAGTGGAGAATTGCACAGCAATAAATTCCTGGAAATGGAATTTTGTAGTCATGAATATATCCCTTCCTTCTCTGAGTTCAAGAGAGAGTAGATAAAAGGCTCCAGGGAAGCAGGTAGGGATCATAAAAGGGGGGGTGGTGTGAAACAAGAGCATAAAATATCTAGAAAATAAGAAAGAAAAATTGAAGCTAATGATGGAAAAGAAATTTGTGCAAAACTCAGTAGTGTTTATTCACTCCTATGTGTATAAGAAGGATCTTGGTATACAAGGACCAGGAGCAGATTACATGGGTCTGTGGGTGGAGGATTTGAAGTGGAATTTGGATCCCCTTTTGTGTGTGACTAGGTCCAGTTGGAGAACTCTGGCACTATTATTCTGAAACTATTCGCATGCTGAGAAATAATGTGTTTTCAGCAAAGCTGAGAGGTTTTGTAAGACTATTTACTAAGATTTTCTAGTAGAAGCTAACATAATAAATTGGAAACAAAAGAATCCCTTTCATCTGTGGTTTTCCAACTATTTCCTATTGAGCAGAGGTGCCTCAAGGCCTACTCTCAGAAGGAAGTGGGAGAGAAAGGAAGCACGAAGCCCCGATTCACTTTTTTTTCTTAAAGATTTTATTTATTTATTTTCAGAGAGAGGAGAAGGGAGGGAGAAAGAGCAATGTATGGTTGCCTCTCACATGGCCCTCACTGGGGACCTGGCCTGCAACCCTCGAACCGGGGCCCTCTGGTTCCCAGCCCGTGCTCAATCCACTGAGCTACAACAGCTGGGGCCCCTGATTCACTTTTTTTCTGCTTCTGCTTCCACCAAAGATGCGGACTCCAAGCCACTGACTCTTATATGTGGGCTCCATATCAGGTTCTGTGTTGCTTAGGGAAAAAACACACACACACTTCTTTTATGTATAGAGAAGTGCACCTTTCACATAATAGTAGCTGTATTATTAACATTCACAAGCCCCATTTGACGCAGCTAGAGAATTTGAATGAATAAAAGTGTGATAAAGGCAACAAAAAGGCATAAGCATCCCAACCAGAATTTTGCCCACTCTACAAGCTTCCTGAATCTTTTAAAAAATGCTTTTCACTTCTTTGAGGTAGTAGGAGGAGGATAGCAGAACTTCAGTTTAGTTGAGGTATATTTTATTTACACTATACATACAGATTTTAAGTGTATAGTTGGATAAGTTTTAAAAAATATGAACACTTCTAGAACCATTACCCAAAACAAGATATGGAAAATTTCCATCATGTCTGGAAATTTTCTCATGACTTTTCCAGTCAGTAACACACAGTCAACTATTCATCTAATTTACATCATTATAACATAGTGTTGTTTGTTCTTGCCCTTCATGTAACTGAAATCACACTAATATACTATATTGTACACTTAGGTCTAACTGCTTCCATGAAATATATTTTGGAAATATGTCCATGTTGTTGTTTATTCATTTTTATCAATGAGTTCTTTTCCATTTATGAATATACTACACTTGGTTTACGCATTTACCTGTTGATAGACATGTGGGTTGTTTTCAGTTTGGTGCTACTATGATCAAAGCTGTTATGAATATTCTACATCTTGTATTTTGTGTGTATGTGTTTGTGTGTGTACATATGTTTTTATTTCTCTTGTGTAAATACTTAGTAATGTAATTTCTGGTTCATATGATAACTGTATATTTACTGTATTAGAAATTGCCAACTAATTTTCCAAAATGGTTGTAGCATTTTACAGTCTTTCCATAGAATTGAACGAGAGTTCCAATTTTTCCCTATCCTTGTCAAAACTTGATATTAACAGTCTTATTTAAAAAATGTTATTGTTGTTCAAGTACAATTGTCTCCATTTTCACCCCACCACGCCCTCCTGACCACCCATCTCTGCTTCCTACCCTCGAACCTATCCCCTTTGGCTTTGTCCATGTGTCCTTTATACATGTTCCTTGATGGCCTTTCCCCTATTATCCCCCATGATCCCTCTCCCCCTCCTCTCTGGTTACTGTCTGTTTGTTCTTTATTTCATTTTCTTTGGTTGTATTTTGCTTGCTCGTTTGTTTTGTTGATTAGGTTCCACTTAAAGGTGAGATCATATGGTATTTCTCTTTCACTGCCTGGCTTATTTCACTTAGCATAATTCTTTCCAGTTCCATCCATGTTGTCGAGAAGGGTGGGAGCTCCTTCTTTCTTTCTGCTGCATAGTATTCCATTGTGTGAATGTACCACAGTTTTTTGATCCACTCATTTACTGATGGGCACTTAGATTGCTTCCCGCACTTGGCAATTGTGCTGCTATGAACATTGGGATGCATAGTTTCTTTTGAATTGGTGTTTAATCGTTACAATGGATGTAGTGAGATCTTAACGAGCTTTTAATTTTTATACTTAGTAGCCATGTTTCTATTCTTCTTTTGCCTTTGACCATTTTTATTAAGTCGTTTTCTTTTTATTATTGAATTATAGGTATTCTATAACAAGTCCTTTAACTTTTTTCATGATTTGGCTTGCCTGTTCACTTTCTTGTTTTTAAAGATTTTATTTATTTATTTATTTTTGAAGTGAGGAGAAGGAAGAGAGAGAGAGGGAGAGAAACATAGATGTACAAAAGGAACATCCATAGGTTGCCTCTCACATGCTCCCAACCAGGGATTTACCCTGCAACCCAAGCATGTGCCCTGACTGGGAATCAAACTGGTGACCTTTTGGTTTGTGGGATGACACCCAGCCTATTTTGTCACACCATTTAGGGCAGCCTGTTAATGATGTCTTTGTTGAGAAGTGTGTAGTTTTAAATGCAATTTATTTTTTATACTTAGTGTCTTTAACAAAAATAAAATTGGTCATCCCACAATAAGAAAATATTCTCCTATTTTTCCTTTTGGAAAATTTATAATTTTAGTTTTTACATTAATCTCAAATTAATCTGTGGGCATGGTGTGAGGTAAGGATCAAAAGATTTTATATGGATAGTAAAGCACTCTGAAACCAATTACGATGTGTGTTTGGGAAAGGTGGTTTCTCTCACCAGCAAATAAGCAATTTGCTGACACCACTTGGTATCCTAATATACCCAGACATAGCATCAGATTCCACAGGTAAAGGGTTCATTCAGTACCTGAAGTGCCTTCCATTTCAGATGCAAATGTCAAGTCCAGTTGTCATCTGTATTTCTGACATACCAACTATATATAGATTGAAGGTTCTAATGACTACCTTCATCCCACTCCTTGGGTTTGATTAATTTGCTACAGTGGCTCACAGAACTCAGAGAAATGTTTTACTTATTAGATTATCAGTTTAGTGATTGATTCAACTTCCAGCCCCTCTCCTCTCCCTAGAAAGGATAGGACAAAAAGTTCCAGCCTCAGTTCACTTGGTTCCCCTGGCAACCAGCTTCTAACCTTAGGGGTTTTCCATAAGTCATGTCGCTAACATAAACCCAGTTGTAGAAAAAGGCTTGTAATCAATAACAAAACATCCATTTTATCTTCATGCCCCTGAAGCAATTTTAGGAAAAAGACAAGAGACCAAATAGTATAACAAAAGATGCTCCTATTGCTCTTATCACTCAGGAAATGGTTTTGGGAGCTGTGAGCCAAGCATCTTGGACGAAGACCAAGTATATATGAGAAACATATTTTGGTCATTTGAGTAACTAAATATATATATATCTCTTTAAATCACAGTTTCACAGATATCTAGTTGTTCCATCATTATTTGTTGAAAAGAGTTTTTTCCTTTATTAAATCTCATTGAATCCTTTCTTTAGAATAATTTCATAATGTATTTCACCATCCTATTTCTAGGCTGTCTATTCTGTTCCATTATCTACATGTCTTGATTGCTATAGCTTTGTAAGTCTTGAAATGTAGTCAAGTTCTCCAATATTGTTCTCTTTTCAAAATTTGTAAAATTTTATTTCCATAAAATTTTTAAGTGTCAATTCCTGTAAAATTGTTGTGTGAATTTTTGTTAATATCACATCAAAGTTATAGACCAATTTAGGGAGAATTATCATTTTAACAATACTGACTCTTCCAATTCATGAATATAGGATTTTACTTTATTTATTAAGGACTTCTTTAGTTTTTCTCAGCAACATTTGTAATTTTCTGTATAGAGGTCTTGCACATCTTTCATTACATTTATTGCAGTGTAATTAATGTTTTAGATGCTAATGTAAATATTATTATTTTATTTACTGTCATTTTTCCAATCATTGTTCCTGGCATAGACATACATTTGACATTTTAATATTAAACTTATATCTTGTGATCTTGATAAATTAACTTTTTTTTCTAGGAGTTAATTGATTCCTCTAGATTCTGTCTATATACGCTATGTGGTCAGCAAAGAAAGATAGTTTTATTTCTTTTCCAATATTTAGATCTTTCGTTTTCTTGTCTTACTGTATCGGCTAGGACTTCAATTACATTGTTCAATAGAAGGGGAGATGGCAAATTGTCTCATGTGTTTTCTTCTGCTGCCTCTCTCCAAGGAGAGAGGGGCCAGCTGGCGCAATGTTTCTTCCTGTTGTGTATGATCTGCCCTGTCACCATTCTCTATACCCCCAGGCCCATTCCTTCTTCAAAATACAAACCCTATAAAAACCCTTTCTCATGCTTTATACTTCAGCTTAACATCTTGCCATAGAGCCTTTATTTGACAACTCTAAAAACCTCTCTGTCCTCCTCTAATGTAACATACAGCCTGGGTAATTTCCATCTGTCACTATCACTTCTATTTAGTTAGTTGTTCATTACATACATCTCCAACTAAAATTTAAGATCCCTACAAGCAAGAATCTTGCTTGTCTGTTTACTAATGTAACATGAAAACCTAGCAGAGAGCCTCCTGTCTAAACAAGTAGCTAGCAGATGAATAAATACACCTTTTTTTAGCCACTTGTCCTGCTCAGAGGAGAAATCATGAACAACCTCTTTGCTCCATAAAAACAATGGCAACAAGGGGTGAGGACACATTGTTTAAACCCTGGTAGTGTGGTTGATAATCCTCAAGTAGGAAGAATGTAGATTAAGCCACAACTTTCTTCTAAAGTCTCATAGGTCTCAGATAAAGAACAGAAACAAGATTGGAAATGGGATCTGCTTCAAGTTTACACCAGGAAGGAAGAGAGTTGGCCAGATCATGATAGGCCTCACAGGTGAAGATATCAGAGGATTGTGAATGGGGAACTAATAGAATTAAATCTGGTTTAAGAAGGTTATCTCCAGAAGCCACTTGCAGCATGTGAAGAATAAAGGCAGTATGCCAGGGAGAAACAAAATAAGAGGAAAAGGCAAGTGACAGTGGTAAACTGAACTGGAGAGCGAGCCTGACTGTGGAATCAAAGGGAAATCAACAGAACAGTGTGGGGGCTAAGAGATCAGAGTAATTAAAGGTGGTGCTTCAGTGTTAACTCTGAAAAACAGGTATCAGGCCCTAACTCTCCTGATCTAACCTGTCCTCTTGACCCCAAGCACAGTAGGCCAGAAAGTCAGAGCCGCCTTTTTGTGATTGTTGCCAGATTCCTCACTGTTAGATGTGCTTGTGAGGTCTAACCAGGTACCATACACTATAACACAAAAGGAACAAATAGTTTACTTAAAATTCAATATATTTTTTTTTTACTAGAGGTTACTTTGTTTCTATCATTCTTAGGAAAAAAGAAAACCTCATAGGTTTACTTCTTCTTTCTCGACCACTTTTGGGTTTTCTTGGGGAAAAAGCTCAGGATAAAATCAGATGTGCATTAGGCACCTGTCCCTCTGCAAGGTCAGACACAGCACTCTCCTTTGGTAGAAGTTTTTGGACTCTCCCGCAAAGAGCATTTGGACAGGCCCTGGCCTGGTGGCTAAGTTGGTTGCAGCATCTTGAGCATCATCTCATACACCAAAAGGTGTGGGTTTCATCTCCAGTCAGGGTATATACCTAGGCTGTGGGTTCAATCCCTGGTGGGGGTGCATACAGGAGGCAACCAATTGATGTTTCTCTCTCACATTGATATTTCTCTCTTTCTCTTTCTATCTCTCTCTCCACCTTCTTCTCTCTCTAAGATCAAGAAACATGTCCTCAGGTAAAGATTTAAAAAATAAATAATAAAATAAATGGTTTGTTTAAAAAGAAAAAGAATATTTGGATGATGAAAGCATTTGAATAATAAAAGAAAAGACCATTACCCTCCACATACCCCCACTGCCAGCCACACTGAGAAAGTGCATGTGAATTCCACCAGGCAGGAAAGGAAGCTCCCATCCTAGCTCCAGGCCATCAGCACCACAACTGGCACCACCTCAGGCTGCATTTTGTGATCTCTCTGGGGAGAGTAATCAGATCACCAAGCAGAAGAGGCTTGTGGGTATTCAGGTTTGTTTTCAATGCTGCCTGTGGAGACTGGGGCAGGAGGTATTGTCTTTCTAAGGGTAGGGGGTGCCATGCAGGATGTTCAGAAGCCTGATGGCTGCTCTGGTATCAGAGGACACCACAGGCCTGGATCAGAGGGCTTCACACCAAGGATGCCCCCAAACAGAAGTTCGATGGCAAAATGTTGACATCAAACTTTCCAGCCTCCACAGGATCTGGCAACCTCAAGTATTTCCCGCTGAAACTAAACGACTTGGCTTCTTTAATGGGATATAAATTAAAGGTTTAGAAAAAGATTTTTACTTCTCAAGGAAACTAAAATGAATTCCAGATATGTAGAATAATACAGTGGTGAACAAGGAGATGTCTAGTGTCTTTCTCCCAGTTCTGCCATTGACTAGCTGAGCGACCTCAGGAACTCCATAAAACACTCCTAGTTTGTTGTTTCCTCATCTGTAAAATGTGGGGATTTATAGATGGTCTGTACCATCTCTTTCATTCACAGTGCTCTGAAATGACAAAACTTTTTCTCTGTCAGCCTTGCTAAGCTAACATGTCATCTTCACTTGGATGTTCCTAGTGTCGGGAAACTTGCTGTCTATTAAAATGGCGCAGTTTGAGTGCTGGAATTTTCTTCCTTGAACCTCTATTTTTGTGCTCTGGGATGTAAAAGTAAACATGGTCTGAAGGAGTTACATTTCTAGGGTCAGCTCTAAAACTCTGGAGTTCTAAAAGCACCACATCACTTTGATAAGAGTTATCCAGCATTTCGTTACTTGCTGCCAATTCTTTTGGAATGTTACTAGCTCAAATCTCAAAATATCCATGCAAATTAAGCAAAAAAAGGAAGAGAGGAAAAGCAAAATAGAGTGGCTATTTTTTTTTCTTTTTTCTTTTGCTTCTAATTCCTGAATGGTGATAGCTTTTAAGGATGGCATTTCTCACAAAACCAAAAAATGTTAGAGCTAGAAACCTCCTGCTGGTGAATTTCATCCAACTATTCCTTTGATCCAATGAAGAAACTAAACACCAGAGAAGTAATGTGACTTACCCAAAGTCACACAGCTGAGATTAGGCTCACATTTCTGGATTCCTAGCTCTCAACCTATAAACCCTTAGGTGTTTTCCAAAAGGTACGCCATGGAACACAGATTCCCCCAGATATCAGGTGTTCTTTGAGGGGTAGGGGTTGAAGTAGGATGGATACATAGGTCAAATATGTTTGGGATTGTTAGTTTAAACTATTTTGTTGTGTTTTTTCAGGAAGTCTTCTCAGAAGATGACCTATGCTATACTGTTGGGGTCCAGTCAGGAAGCAGCAACTACATTGCAATTCTACAGAAAAGGATTGACAATGGGGGTATTGGAGTTTATGACCCCATTGAGAAAGCTGGAGCTGCAAAGTTCAGGTGAAGGCACTGTTAGATTTAAGGATTCCCAGAGTTGGGAAGTTGCAGGAGCTTTCAAGGCCAACATTCAGGGGAATGTCTAGAACGAATGACAAAACCTCACATCCACCAAGCTCGTGGGTGCTCCTGCTAATTGCTGGAGAAACAACAGTAGATCTTCTTTCCCTTCTGCCTTTTATTTAGTAGATAAGGCCTGCTCCAAGTCAGCATGTAATCAGAGCCCTGCCCCCTAGGGAATCTTAGTAATGTAGTTTTCAGGCTTCTCATTCCCACAATATTGCAGAGATCACAGAAGGGAGTGATATATTTTGTTGTTGTTTTGGAAATGCTGACTTGACCCAGTTTTGAGGCCCTGGCTAAAGCCTGGTTAGTTTCCTTAATTAAGTTTACACCCGACCATTTTACTTATCAGGTTCTCACATCCACTCCTGATCATTCTGCATTCACCCAAATTGCCGGGGCCAGGTACCAGACAACTAATGACAGCCCCTATGGTTTTGAGCCCACAAAACTGAATAAATTGGCAAGTTCACAGAGAGCCTGTGAAACCTAGCTAACCCTATCCTTCTTGCCATACATAAACTGTCCCCCACATGTCTAGTTTGCTGTTACCCTGTGCCCTGCTGCAAACCCTGCACGGCCCTGTGTGGCTGCCTTCTCTTCTGAGCTGTAACAAAGAATTTTGCCTCTCTCTAGCCAAATTTCTGCTCTGTATTGTGTCCTGCCATTGGAGAATGTTTAAATCTTAAAAATGAGGGCAGGAATGGGACTATCACCAAAATCCACCTGGGGTATCCACTAATGTTCATTGAAAGTCTCCAATGAGGATAGGCTATGTAGTCTTTCCTAAGCTTTATTGACCACATGTTTTTATTTTTAGGGCAAGATTAATTGACATACTTCAAAAGACATTAAGTGTCCATGGAACTCAGTGGGCATCACTGTTTTAAACGACAATTTCTAGGGTTCACGTACTTTGAAGGCCTCGCGATGCAGAGGAAGCAGGACTGGTGACTGTGGCCTGACCTATGTGATCAGTATATTCATGAACCCAGGCTGAGCCTACGTGTTCTGTGGGTTACACTGTATGTAGAGACTCTGTCCCGGTGGGAGGGGGCGGGTCTCAGTTAGTTGATTTGTACAGGACTTCCTGAACCCACATTTGTTCCACTTGCAAAGCCAAAGCCATCTGCAACTTCTTTCCCTATCCAAATCTTAGTCAGTCATCATAGCCCAAATCAAGTCCCTTCTTTTCAACAGGAAATTCAATGATTAGTTTAGCTTTCACTCTTCTCTTCGTTCTCGAAATCTTGTCAGCACTTGTCACAAATCTGCCTGTGACATCTCTTGTACTACTTACTTCCCTGCTCTATTTAGCAGCTCTTAGTGTCATCTTTTATCCCCAACTGCATTGTTATCTTCTCAAAGGCACAGATTAGACCTTATGCTGCTGTGTATTTCCCTGAACATTTAAAACAATACTTATTACATAATGAGTACACAGATATTTGTGGACAAGATAAATAAATTAAGTAACCTCTTTAGTTTCCAGCACAAGTTTTCTTTCTTTTTTTTCCACCAGAATTTTAGTCAAAGCAGAATCTAGTTTGAATATGGGTATATTTCTCATACAGATGAGAGTAAAAATGTAGTTTCATAAAGACAAATATTATCAGGTGGTGGGAATGAATTTTTTTTAGTAACATGTCTTAGCTACTCTGGTGTTCTCAAACCATGAAGAGCAATTTGATACTTACAAAGTTCTAAATGACTTTCTTGCTTCCAAGAATTATTTTAGGCCTGGATTCCCAGCAATTTAGAGGCAATTTCTATATCTGCCGTGTTCATGCTTTGCATCTTTATAGTTCTTTTCTCTTGCTCTCCTTTTTTTTTTTCTTTCTTTTTTTTTTTTTTTACAGCTAGAGTCTCTCAACAATGACCCTGTGATCTGGGTCGAGCTGAAACATATTTTCCCCACTTAAGCACTGAGGAACTGAGGCACAGAGTTGCCATCTAGTTAGTGGCAAAATTAAAGTTTGAATTCAAATCTCCTGCTTCCCAATCATTCCCTTTTCTAATGTGTTCCAAAATAGGTAGAAGTGCATAAATGCAAATATGTACGTGGTATACTTAATTAATCAGATAAAGGAAGGAATCTGACATAGAGAATATTTTGGGGGCACTGAATCAAAGAAAGTGAAGGGAGTAGCCAAAGAACATATGCATAACCTATAGACACAGACAATACAGTGGCCAGAGTGAAGAGTGGTAGGCTCTGGGTACAGGTGGGCAAAGAGCGGGGAATGGGCACATTTGTAACAGTGTCAATAATAAAAATAAAGGAAAAAAGAGAAAATATTCCATTTTTTTTAACTCATGGGTTTTCCAGTAGAAAGATTACCTTATATTCATCCTGCAAACTGACTTTTTAAATTCCAACAACAACAAAAAATGTACTTGCCTGCATTGTCTCTGAAATCATCTTTAGAAATTTTATAGTCTACATACTGCTTTAATCTGCACAGGCTGTCATAACAAAATATCATAGATTAAGTGACATAAAGGATAGGCATTTATATCTCACCATTCTGTAGGCTAGAAGTCTAAAATCAAGGTGCCAGCATGGTCAGCCTCTGGTGAAAGTCTTTTCTGGCTTGTAGACAGCTGTTTTTCACTGTGACCTCACATGGCAGGGAGAGAGGGGGCCAAGTTCTCTAGTGCCTCTATTTATAAGGGCACTAATTGTATCATGGGTGCTCTACCCTCATGACCTCATCTAAACCTAATTATCTCTCAAAGACCCCACCTCCTAATATTATCACATTGGCAGATAGGGTATCAACACATAAATTTTGAGAGGACAAAATTCAGTCCATAACACATATGCAATCATGTTTTTAGAAGTGTATATGTACCAATAGGTTGTGTACAGCTGGATGATGAAGGTAAAAGAATCCTGGAGAGTAGTTTTAATCCGGTCTCCATTAGCCAAAATTCTTCTTCACATCTACCTTACAGGAATCCAAGTGTAAAAATATCATTGAGAGCCATTGACTCTCTCCAGAAGCAAGACAAGGCCCAGTCCTGCTATTTGAGAAACTCCCTCATTAGTGTCTCTCCAGCTTCATCCACCACTTCCAACCTTAAACTACACTTTATGTCAAAATATAGTCAATTCTTATCAGTTGCAAAATATTGCGCCATTGCTCCTTAGGGGAAAGCAGGGTTTAGTGCCTGTGAGCCTCTGGTCACAACACTTTCATCACTGATCAATATATAAATTGGTTTTAAGTGACTTTCTGTTTAAAGACACCTTATTTACTTATTTTTAAAATATATTTTATTGATTATGCTATTACAGTTGTCCCATTCTATTCTCCCATTTATTCCCCTCCACCCTGTACACCCCCGACCAATATCATTCCTGTTCCTTAGTTCATGTCCATGGGTCATATATTTAAGTTCTTTGGCTTCTCCATTTCTCATACTATTCTTAATCTCCCCGTCTATTTTGTACCGACCATTTATGCTTCCTATTCCCTATACCTTTGCCCCTAGTCTCTCTCCTCCCACTCCCTGCTGATAACTCTCCATGTGATCTCTCTGAGAATTTGTTCCTGTTCTAGTTGTTTGCTTAGTTTTTGTTTGTTTGTTTGTTTTTTAAGTTCAGTTGTTGATAGTTGTGAGCTGGTTGTCACTTTACTGTTCATATTTTTTATCTCCTTTTTCTTAGATAAGTCCCTTTAACATTTCATCTAATGAGGGCTTGGTGATGAAGAACTCCTTTAACTTGATCTTATCTGGGAAGCACTTTATCTACCCTTCCATTCTAGATGATAGCTTTGCTGGATAGAGTAATCTTGGATGTAGGGCCTTGCCTTTCATGACTTCAAATAATTCTTTCCTGTTCCATCTTGCCTGAAAGGTTTCTTTTGAGAAATCAGCTGATAGTCTTATGGGAACTCTTTATAGGTAACTGTCTCCTTTTCTCTTGCTGCTTTTAAGATTCTCTCCTTATCTTTAATCTTGGCTAATGTAATTATGATGTGCTGTGGTATGTGCTTCCTTGAGTCCAAATTCTTTGGGGCTCTCTGAGCTTCCTGGAATTCCTGGAAATCTATTTCCTTTCCTAGATTAGGGAAGTTCTCCTTCATTATGTTTTCAAATAAGTCCTCAATTTCTTGCTCTTCTCCTTCTGGCACCCCTATGATTTGGATGCTAGAATGTTTAAAGTTGTCCCAGAGGTTCCTAAGCTTCTCTTCATTTTTTTTTTTTTTTTTTTTTTTGAATTCTTGTTTCTTCATTCTGTTCTGGTTGAATGTTTATTTCTTCCTTCTGCTCCAAACCATTGATTTGAGTTCCAGTTTCCTTCCCTTCACTGTTGGTTCCCTATACACTTTCCTTTATTTCACTTTGCATAGCCTTCTCTTTTTCCTCTATTTTGTGACCATACTCAACCATTTCTGTGAGCATCCTGATTACCAGTATTTTGAACTGTGCATCTGATAGGTTGGCTATCTCTTCATCACTTAGTTGTGTTTTTTCTGGAGCTTTGATCTGTTCTTTCATTTAGGCCATATTTTTTGTCTTGGTGTGCCTGTTATATAGTAAGGGGGGGAGCCTTAAGTATTCACCAGGGCCAGGCAACCCATGGTGCTGCATTGTGGCACTGTACATAGCGGAAGGGTCCGAGAGGAAATAATGCTGCTTACTCAGCTGTTGGCTTGCTTTCAGTCACTTCCTCGGCCACCCACAAGCAAATTGGGCCCTTTTGGTGGTGATTCCCAGGTGGGTGATTTTGTGTACATTTTAGGACCCAGTGGGTCTCTCCAGCAAACTGTCCTATTAGGCTGGGAGTTTCTCCTGCTGCCTCAACCCCCACAAGATTTTTTCAGTCAGAGGTTTTGAGGCTTCATTTCCCCACTCTGGAACCCTGGGTTGCACAGTTTGTCTCACTCCCCAGTGTTTCCTCCCAGTTTATCCACATGCAAATGTGGAACCACCAGGTCCTTCAGCTGCCACCTTGCTGTGAGTATTTTCCACCCTGGCTACCTGTCTTCACCCCTCTTACCAGTCTAGATAAATGTTTCTTCTTTAACTCCTTGGTTGTGGGACTTCCATACAGTTCAATTTTTTAGCAGTTCTGGTTATTTTTTGTTTTTAAATTTGTTGTTATTCTTTTTTTTTTTTTTTGGTTGTGTAAGGAGGCATAATGTTTCTACCTATGCTTCCATCTTGGCTAGAACTTCCTAAAGACACCTTATTTAATATGTATTGTTGAGTTATTAACATTGAATTCACAGCCAGTAACACTACAACTCATTCCTGAATAAAGCTTATTTAACATATTTTCTCCATGAAGCATATCACAACCTCCTCACACTTGAGAACACTAGATAGCATTTCAGTGCTATGATTGTGGGGCCATTTAAACAACAAAATCACCAACAGGAAGCACAAAAATGTGGCATAGTACATTGATCATGAAAAGAACACGTGTTTACTGCCTAAGAGCTGGAACAATAAGCAGAACGTTGTCTTGTTCACTCTTACCTGGGAATGTGCATGGCAAGTGACTCTAAATTTTGCCACTCTGCACTTGTCCATGAATGACCACAAAAGTGCCATGAGAACTGATTTTGGGGTTACAAATAAGTTTTAGCAAGGTGAATTTGCAAATATGCAATATCCATGAATGAGGAGGCTCACTATACTTGCAATTCTCTGCTCTTTGGCTTGCAGTGCCCTGCCTTTGTGACTGCACTCACAGTGGGATAAAAACATTTAAGATCATGAACTGCACTCTGTAGATTGACAGGCAGCAGGTATTCATTAAATGTCTATTGAACTTAACCTAACTTCTTATGTATTATAACTCCGTGATGTGGCAGCCAGGAGTCAATCAAGCCAGAGTGGCATAACGCTGGTGCCCCACTGGGCACACACACAGAGGTTCTTACCTGGCATCTGGAGCCCTCACATCAGATCTGATGAGTGGATCTCCTGAGAATCTCTGTGGCCACCTTGTTTCTCATGACTTAAGGAGAGATATTGAGACTGGTTATTTGCATGGTGCGGGGCAGGGTGGCGTGTGGGCTTCACTGACAGTGCTTCCTGCAGAGGTAGTTGTCTCTGACAGCTGCCTCTGATGTTTACAATTCTCTTGTTAGAATATTATTTCTTTAGATTGAACATTTCTACTCAGATAACCATAAAGGAGAAGGGAACTAACGTCTTTAAGTGTCTCATGTATGTACTTTGCAACTATTACTTCCTCAGATCTATGCAACAACCCTAAAAAGTAGAAATATCACCTGTAGAGATGAGCAGACAAAGAGGCAGTGAAAGAAGAGGTGCACTAAAAGACAGTGTGGGGTCTAGCCGACAATTGTAACCAGATTTATTTGATCACAAAGCCCTGGTTACTTTTGTTAGCCTACACACAAATCTCGTGGGCAGGAGGTCATTCAGCCATTATCAGGAACAAATTATTTCTGTTATTCATTCAACAAACATTGGTAGAGTATTTACAATGCTGAAGCAGTGTGGAGGGGATAAGAAGTAATACAAAGCTGAATTGGGCATAGTTCCCAGCCTGGGGAAGAACACATATATAAATAATTAGGATATGAGATTGAAATTATAGATGCCACAAAAAAGAAATCTAAAAGGGGGTTGTCTTCTGGGCTGGGAAAGTAATGAGGAGTTGATAAAGAAGGAGACCCAAACCTGCCTGAGGGGCTTGATTGGGGAAGAATGATGTTAACTTGGGAACACACAGGCACAGGCAAAGGAATGAGAAGGTATGGGTTAAAAGCTGGTGATCAAGGGAACTGAATAAAAAAGCATGCAGCACACGATAAGGTGAGATGGGATAGGATTGTACTATGAAAACAAATTCACTGCCAGAGTCAGTTTTGTACTTTATTCATTAGGCAACAGAAGGACACTGTCAGGTCCTGATGAAAGGGTGGAATGATTCTTTAGAGTGGCGGGGTATATTAGTTTGCCAGGACTTTCATCTCCAAGTACCACAGGCTGGGGGCTTAAATAATAGAAAGTTATTTTCTCACAGTTCTGGAGGCAGGAAGTCTGAGATCAAGGTGTCAGTAAAATTGTTTCTTTGAGGCTTCTCTCCTTGGCTTGTAGATGGTCGTCTGTCTTCTCCCTGTGTTTTCCCATGGTCTTCTCTCTGTACCTGCCTATGTCTTAATATCCTTCCATAAGGACACCAGTCATGTTGAATTAGGGTCCACCCTAATGACATCATTTTACCTTAATTACCTATCTCTAGATACAGTCACATTCTAAGGTATTGGGGTTAGGGCTTTGACATATGAACTTTCGGGGGACAGAACTCATTCCATAACACAGAGTGAGGTGGCTCATGAGAGGCAGAAAGCGGAGAGGCATTATGTGAAGAGGTATTATGGCACATGGGAGCAGGCAGTGGCAGTGGAAGAGCGGCCAGGAGGTCATCGATGGACCTCCGTATGATGTCTTTCCTCTTAGTGATGGATGAGGAAGACAACAACAAAATTCTATAGCAGGCACATTAACAGAAAAGGAAAGGCAGCCAGAATTAACTTGGCAAATTTTCCTTAACCCACAGAGACATCCCAGAGCCATTACTTCTTGCTGTCTTCCTATAGAGCAAGGCAGCTGCTTTCGATTCACAACCCATGCAGGACAAAATGTCTCATTACTTTATAGTCTCACAGTGTTTACATCACATTCTTTCATACCTAGAATCTGAATCATATCATGACATTTCTGTGTGACAGTTCTCATGAACTAATTATTAATGTCCCTGGCTCAAATCTGGGAGGGCATTTATTTCTATTACCCAAGCCTGACAAGGAATTGAGATTTGTACGGGTTGCATAATTTCTTCATTTCCCCATAAGTCTATTCATTCTGCTGGCATTTTAAGAAATGTATTTTTATGGAGTTTGGCAACATTCAGTGATTTTCCAGGTGGGCACATTGCCTAGGCCAGATGGGCAGATTTTTTTTTCTTATTCCAGCTTGTGAAGTCCTGTTTGATAAGATCCTATCTCGCCCTACTTGAACAGAGATTCACAATTCACTTGTAAGGTGGGAGGTGAAAAATGACTCAGTCAGCAGTTGGCTACAGTGGGCTGTGGGAGGACCACCTTAGTATCTAAAATGTCCCTAACTCAAAAATGCCTCAAAAGGAGGACATCTTTGTTCTAAGAGGAACGGATATCATGACATGGAATGTAATAGGACAAGAATCAGAGAAGATTCTCTGTTACTCTGTTGCTGCATCAAGAGTCCTGTGCTTCTCTCTGAACACATTTGTCTTAGAAAGAGAAAGAAGCTTAGTACACTGAAGTGTGATTAAGAAAAATGAACTATAATTTACTGAAGAGGGGCACAAAATTTTTAGTTATACTGCCTTAGGAGGTCACTCATCATTGATTATATCCTGCAGTTATTGGGACAAAGCCTCCTGGGATATTGAACCCTCGGCAGGCATCAAACAAAGGAGGCAAAATTCTTGGCCCAGGGAAGTGAGAATCCTTGGATTCTGTATATGGGATCTTATTTCTTATTTTTTAAATTAACCTTCTAAGGGAAATTGAGATGAGATAATACTTTAACAGAAAAGTACATTTCCATAGGAAGTGGCCATGACAGCATCAAAAAATGAAATGCATGGCTTTTTCACTTTTCAATTTTTGGACTTTCTCATAAATTTATTAAATATTAATCATATTTTATAGCTTTTTCTGAGTCATTTCTCTTCTGTCTCTGGAGTCCAGCCTTGTCAAGTGGAAGCCATCCTCTCTGCTACTGTTTCTCTTTGTCTTCTGCAGGCAAGGGGCCTATAACAACACAAACTCTCTCAATTTTGCTTTAAATCCTCATTTCCCTTCTGCCTCTTCAGCCTTCTGTTGCTAACCTAAAACTCTCAAAGACCAACTATTTTCTTCCCACTGCAGGCAAAAATCTTGACATATCCAGGAGGCAATAGAAGTTTTCCAAGAAAGATAGGAATATTGTTTCCATTCAACAGATGAGAAAACTAAATCACAGAAAGGATACATGATGTCCTAGGTATGGCTTTAGAAATCAAGCTACATCTTTTTTAGGAATTCTACCAGAGTAAAGAAAATAATTTATACAAAGTGGTTTAACCAACAAAGAATAAAAAATATAGAAATAAATGTTAACATGAACCATAAACAGAACAGAGGATAAACTGAACTTCATCAGAATTTTAAAGCTCTGCTTTTCAAAAGACACCATTAAGATAACGAAAAGAGGAGCCACGGTCTGAGAGACAATATTTACAAATTATGTATCTGATAAAAATGCTTATATCTAGAATATTAAAAGAATTCTCAAAGCTTAATAATAGCAAAACAAAAATAAATCAATAATAAGCTCACAAAATATTTGAATAGTTCTTTACTACAGAAGATATACAGATGGAGAACAGTATCTGGAAAGATGCCTAACACTGTTCGTCTGAAACTCCACTATAGCTATTTTAGTGTTCTTGTGAGGATGAGAAGCAACTCTCACACCTTGCTGGTCAGAATGCAAAAAAGCATTGCCACTCTGGAAGGTAGTTTGTCAGCTTCTTATAAATGTTCACTATACACTTATCATATGACCCAGCGATTCCACTCCTAAATGTGTACCCAAGAGAAATAAAGACATAAGTCCACACATACACTTAGTTCATTAATGTTTGTAATAGCTTTGTTCACAACTCCCCAAACTAAAACAACTCAATGTCCAGTGGCTAGTGGATGGGTCATCTGTGGCAAATTCATAAAATACTTTTCAACAATAAAAAGAACCGAAGTGCTGATAGCAACAAAAATATGGATGAATTTCAAAAGTATTATGGAAAGAGAAAGAAATCAAATTCTGAGGTTATATATTTTATGATTTCAATAATGTAACAGTCCAAAAAAGGGAAAATAGAGAGTAGCTCAGTGTTTGCAAATGACTAGGGGGGAAGTGAGTGTTAATGACTATAAAGGGACCTGTGGGGGATGATGAAAATTTCTATATCTTGGTGTGATAATGATTACCTGAGAGTATACGAGGTCTTTCCAGAAGGTATCCAGTCATGTAATATGAAATATAGAGATATTTATTAAAGAAGATACAAGATACGAGAAACATAGGACAATGACACCTCAGTCCCCTTTGAAGTAGGCACCTTGGGACCTCACACAGTTCTCCCAGTCACCATCAGCTGCCCCATCATATTTTCCTGAATCTCATCGAACATATAAAATCTCTTCTCTTTCTTTTTTCCCCTTTTTCCTTTTTTTAATTGTTGTCCAATTACAGTTGTCTCCATTTCTCCCCCATTGCGCTTCCCCACCCTACCTACCAACTCCCACCTCCCGCATTTGATCCTCCCTACCCCATTGTCTTTGTCCATGGGTTTTAATACATGTTCCTTGACATCCCTTCCCCTTCTTTCCCCCTTTGTCTTCCTCTCCCCTCCCCTCTGGTTACTGTCAGTTTATTCTTCATTTCTGTGTCTCTGGTTCTATTTTGCTCACTTGTTTGTTTTGTTGATTAGGCACCACTTATAGGTGAGATCATATGGTATTTGTCTTTCACCACCTGGCTTTTTTCACTTAGCATAGTGGTCTCCAGTTCCATCCATGCTGTCATGAAGGTTAGGAATTCTTTCTTTCTGCTGAGTAGTATTCTATTGTGTATGAAGTCTCTTCCCTTTCAATGGTGATTTTAGTTTTGGGAAAAGTCAGAAGTTGCAGGGTGCAAAATCGTGGCCGTAGGAGGGGTAGGTCACCTGGGTGACTTCATGTTTCACAAAAAAACTGCACAAGACATTATACATGAGAGGGTGTGTTGTTGTGAGGAAGCTGCCAATTGTTGGCCACAGCTATGGGCACTATGGCTATCGTGCCCATAGCTGTGGCCTTCTGAATCATCCAAATATTTCTATGGAGGAATGTTCAAGTTTAACGCAAAACTTTATGCAGATTTGTTGCTGTACTTGCTCAGTCATTTTGAATGTGATGACCACACAGTGCATGTGCTTACTCAATGGCTTCTACGACCCCCACTGACTAGTACTGAAGTTGTCATTGTGCACGCATGCACATTCCAGTCCACTCTCCCCGGCTGCCAGGTTACTTCATGCAAACTGTTCTCTAACAATGGTTGGACTTTTTCCAGACAGACTTTGTATATTTGTAAAAATTCATAGAACTCTGCATCAAAATATTGAAATTTATTATAAATTATTCCTTCAAATATTTTTAAATACTAAATGGAGAGAAGGATTTTGTGACAAAACTCTATTTTCCTTCCTTCTCCATCAAACTCTTCCCAGGGAGGTCTTCTATGGCAGATATTGTCAAACAGCTCAGAAATACACAGATGTATATTGGAGTCTTTTCTCACAGTGCAGTGGAGGATCTGAAGGGAAATTTGGCTGTTTTCTGATGGGTTTGTTTTTTTTTTGTTTTGTTTTTTTTTTACTGTGACAGAGAGAGCACAGAGAAGTGCTAAGGTTGTGGAATATGAAGGATAAGAAAGCTCCTTGCTTGGCATTTGACAGAACTGAGGCTGGTAGAATAATTAGAAGGTGAAGGGGGAGGACATTTGGGTTTAAGGAACAGCAGGAATGAAAACAACAAGAACAGTGAAGAGCCCGGGGGAGTGGATACTCTCCTCCTCCTTCTGCAGCTGCTCTGTAGGGATCAAACAGCCAATGGGGGCTTTACTAACCAGTCCTGACCCCTAGAAGAGCAGAAGACAGAAGGAAGGCTGGTTCCCTGAGGAACATAGAAAACGTAGAAGATACGATAAAAACAGAAGATCACCATTTGCAGTGAAAGGGCAGTATCTTCAATAAATGGTATAGAGAAAATTGGACAGCCATAGGAAAATGAAACTGGACCACTATCTTACAGTGTACACAAAAATTAACTTAAAAGTAAATTAATGACTAACATAAATCTGATACCATAAAACTCCTAGAGAAAACATAGGCAGTGAGCTTCTAGTCCTCAGTCTTGGTGATGATTTTTTAATTCTGACATCAAAAGCAAAAGAAACAAAAGCAAAAATAAACAACTGGTACTACATCAAACTAAAAAGTTTCTGCACCACAAAGGACACCATCAACAAAATGAAAAGGCAACCTGCACAATAGGAGAAAATCTTTGCGAATCATTTATTTGAGAAGGAGCTAATATAAGGGACTAATGTAATGCAACAACAACAAAAAACATGACTTAAAAATGGGCAGAAGAGTTATGGTCAACATGACTGCATAAACATGGTATTCACCCTCCCACAACCACATCAAAATTACAACTAAACTACAGAACAACCATCATTCAGAACCACCTAAAATTGAGCTGAACAGAACTTGTATGACTAAAGATATATAAAAGAAGCCACATAAAGACTGGTAGGAGGGACAGAGATGCACAACAGGCTGGTCCCGCACCCACATGTGGCAAATAAAAGTCAGGAGGGATCTCACAGCTGCAGAGGTACACCCTGAGGATCAAGGGAACCCAAACCTGTACTAGGCCCTCCAGGCCAGGGTTCCAGTGCCAGGAAGAGATGTCCTCTTAAATTCTAGCTGTAAAAAACAATGGAGATGGTGGCTGAGTGAGACAGGTCTTCTGCAGTCCCAGGCAGTCCTCTTAAAGTGCCAGTGCACAGAATTATTCAGACTAACTTGCTCTGAGCTCCAGTGCTGGGCAGCAGCTCAAAAGGCACCAGGGACATACGGGGAGGAACTTAATTGTTTGGCATTAGAGCAAGAGCTGGAGGGACAGCTTTCTCCCAAATAGCAGTGCTGCCAGGGCAGCATTTTTCCTTTTCTGGGTCCTTGCCTCAACACAACTGGCAAGCAGGCACCATATCTGAGTCTTCGTCAACCTGGTATCAACTGTTTGCCCTGCTCTGGTAATTCCCTGAGACCCCACCCAACCTGCAGGCCCACCTGAGCTCTTTCCTATAGCTTTTCCACACAAAAGGCATAGGATACACTTCCCTCATAGCCATTCTGACCTCCCTCAGAAGGCCTTTCTTAGCCCATGCTTCAGATTTTCCTAAAAGCTCTCAAACAAGTAGCATCTGGCCTCAGCATACCCTGTACCTCTTGATAAGTGGCCCCAGGTCCAGCACTGGTGGCAGTCAGACTTGGTTCTCTCCTTGGCCTCTCTTTAGTACCTCTAATCCCAGCACAAGTAGCAGCAATCTGCAGATCACTTTGTAGCTTATACCAAGTGGCCCTGGGCTGAACACAGATGGCAGCTGATCTTGGCCTGCACCCTGTCAGGAGGCCCCAGAAGCAGTGCACTTGGTGGACAATTTGTCAAAGCACTGCCCAACCACCTCCACACATTCAAGGGGTGGACTCAGTGGGCACCAGAGCCCTGCTGAAGTAAGTTTGCTTTGTGAGGTGGGGCCCTGGATAGCTGATCATCCACAGTGGTCACAGCACGTCCTTGAAGCCAATCAGCCTTAGAGTAAATCCCTCCTGTTGATGTGCCAACAACAATCAAGCCTCAGCTAAACAGGAGGGTGTACACAGCCCACACAGGGAGCACACCTGGAGTGCCAAGTTCTAATGAAAGGATAGGCTGTGCCACTGGATCCTACAGGACACTTACTATATTAGTCAACTCTACCAAGAACAGGACACATAGCAGCTCTACCTAATACATAGAATCAAACACACAGAGATTGCTAAAAAGTAGAAACAAAGAAACATGTCCCAAATGAAAGAACAGATGGAAACTCCACAAAAAAGAACTAAACAAAATAGCAACAAGCAATCTACTAGATACAAAGTTCAAAACACTGTTTATAAGGATGCTCAATGAACTTAGGGGAAGAATAGATGAACTTGCTGAGAACTTCAACAGCATAAAAAAGGACATGGAAACCATGAAAAATAACCAGTCAGAAATGAAGGGTACACTAACTAAAGTGAAGAATAATTTACAGAGAATCAACAGTGGAGTAGATAAAGCCAAGAATCAAATCAATGATTTGGAATATAAGTAAACAAAAAACATCCAATCAGAACAGCAAAAAAAAAAAAAATTCCAAAAAACTGGACAGTGTAAAGAGTCTCTGGGACAACTTTGAGCATTCCAACATTCGCATCATGGGGCTGCTGGAAGGAGAAGAGAGAGAGCAAGAAATTAAAAACCTAGTTGAAAAAGTAATGACAGATAACTTCCTTAACTTAGTGAACCAAATGCACATACAAGTCCAGGAAGTACAGAGTCCCAGACAAGATGAACCCAAAGAGACTGACATCAAGACACATCATAATTAAAATGTAAATGATTAAAGAAGAAGAGAGAATCTTAAAAGCTGCAAGAGAAAAGCAGTTAGTTACCTACAAAGGAACTCTCATGATACTGTTAATTGATTTATCAACACAACCTTTGCAGGTCAGAAAGGATTGGCAAGAAATATTCAAAGTGATGAAAAGTAAGGACCTACAACCAAATTTAGTCTACCTAGCAAAGCTATAATTTAGAATTGAAGACATGTAAAGAGCTTCCCAGACAAGAGGCTAACGGAGTTCATCATAACCCAAGCAGTATTACATGGAATGTTAAAAGGTCTTCCTTAAGAACAAGAAGGAAAAAAAAACACCAAAAATATGAACAATAAAATGACAACAAATACTTATCTATCAATAATTGAATCTTAAAAACAAAATAAACAAACAGAACAGAAACAGACTCATAGATACAGAGAATTTTGATGGTTGCCAGATGAGAAGGGTGTTGGGGAATGGGTGAAAAAGGTGAAGGGATTAAGAAGTACAAACTAGTAGGTACAGAATAGTCATGGGGATGTGAAGTACAGCATATGGAATATAGTCCATAATATTCTAATTATTCAATGCTATGTATGATGTCAGAAGGCTATGAGATTTATTGGGATGGTCACTAAGTAAGTTATATAATGTCTAATCACTAGGTTGTACACCTTAAACTAATATAATATTGTATGTCAATTGTAATTAAAAAATAAAAATGATTTTAATATATATATAATAAATAAAAATGGGCAGAAGGTCTGAATGCACATTTTTCCAAAAGACATACAGTGGGCTAACAGGTATATGAGAAGATGTTTTACATCATTAATCATCAGAAATGCGAATCAAAACCACAATTAGATATTATCTTAGACCTATTAAAATAGCTATTATCAAAAAGACTAGAAATAACAAGTGTTAGCAAGGATGTGGAGAAAGGGGAACCCTGTGTACTTTTGATAAGAATATAAATTGTTGCAGCCACTATGGAAAACTGCATGGGGGTTCTTCAAAAAAATTAAAAAATGGAACTACCATATGACCCAGCAATTCTACTTCTGAGTATTTAGCTGAAGAAAACAAAAGCAATAATGAAACAACCTATGTGTTACTGATAAATGAATGGATTTAAAAAATGTGTATGCAATGGAATGCTATTCAGCCATGTAAAAGAATCAAATCTTGCCAATTGCAACAGCATGGATGAACCTCATGAGCATTATGCTAAGTAAAATAAGTCAGATACAGGAAAACAAATATATGCATATAGATAATGTCTCATAGATAGAGAACAGATTGGTGGTTGCCAGAGACAGACAGGGGTTGAGAGAGAAGTAGGTGAACTGTTTTTTGTTGTTGTTATTTTTTAGTTTAAATAAACTGAATAAAAAAATGAGAAAACTCACTTTTAGGTAGACACCACAGTGATAATTGTTGAAGGTAAGAATCTCTTATGAATGCTAAAATTAATGAGTGGACATTTGATGAGAAACAGGATATTTGTGTAGTCTCAGAGAAACTCTAGACAACTTCTTGAACTGATAAGATTCACCAGAAGTAAGACAGGGTGACACCATTTTTCCATAAGATGGTGCATTAAAATGGCACAATGCTATTTCTGTGATATTCTTGCCTTGAATGCTGTCAAGCTGCTATAGCAAATTACCATGGACTGAGTGGCTTAAACAATACTTATTTCATTAACAGTTCTGGAGGTTGGAAGTCCAAGATCAAGGTATCAGTAGATTCTGTCTATGGTGAGAGCCCACATCTTGGGATGCCAATATAATGTGAAAATAGCCATAGATTATATATAAATGAAGGGAAGTTGCTGTTTCCCAATAAACTCTATTTATAAAAACAGGAGTTGGGCTTGACGTGCTGACCCATGATCTGTTTAACACATTTATCATACAGAAGCTAAAAGGTGAATGCTATATAGACAGTTAGTGTTGGCTTGTAGATATCAGAAATTATTTTTATTTACCTTTAGATATGGAAATAAAGTTAAAATATATAGAACTCAATGATGAAATATCACTTCAAAGACTGTCAATGGCCATGGGAAATGTACCTATATGATAGAGAAATCCACAAGTCACCATGTAAACACATAATAAGTAATGGGAAAATCTGTCCTGAGGTAATGCAACATGAATTAGGCAGTAACATCTACGAAGCATCATTGCTTACAATGTTTGATAATGATTATAACCAAATCAAGCCTGTACACATCATTCCCAGGATATAGGACATACAAGGGAGAAAGGGACAAGTTAAACACTTTGAAGAAACAACCAGCCCAACTTCCAGTCAAGACAGCGACATAGGTAAACACAGCTCGCCTTCTCACACAACCACATCAAAATTACAACTAAAATATGGAACAACCATCAGAACCATCAGAAAACAAGTTGAATGGAAGTCTGATAACTACAGAATTAAAGAAAGCACATCCATCAAGACTGGTAGGAATGGAGGAGATGTGGAACAGACTGGTACCATATCCACATGCAGTGGATAAAAATTTTGGAGGGATATTTCAGGAGTAAGGAGTCCCAGTCCCACACCAGTCCCCCAGTGCATGGTTTCAGTGCCAGGAGGATAAGTCCCCATAACTTTTGGCTGCAAAAAACAGCACAGATTGAGTCAGTGGAAGAAACTTCTGGAGTCCCAAACAGTTTCCCTTAAAGAACCCAAACACGGACTTACTCAGATTCACTCCCTCTGAGCTCCAGCAACAGGGTAGCATCTTGAAAGTTACCAGTGGCATACAGAGAGGAACTAAAGTGTCTGGCATCAAGTCAGGAGCTGGGGGACAGTTTTCTCTCATACAGAAAAGTGGGCAGAGGCCATTATCCCTTTTTTGAGCCCTCCCCACACAGAGCCACAGACCCAGCAGGCAGGGAGGATGCCGTATCTGAGACTCCATCAACCTAGCTATCACTGTTTGCCACCATCTGGAGCTCCCGAGACTACATCCCACCCAACTATGAGACCACCCAAACTGTTAACCTTGAATTTTCCATATGAATGGTTGATCTTGGCTCAAGATTCACAACTTCATAAATCCTATTAAACAAGCAACAGCTGGCCTCAGTAATCCTCTGACCCCCATATCCCTTGCTAAGTGGCCACAGGCCTGGCACTACCAGCAGCCAGCCTAGGTTCACAGCTTGGTTTTTACTGGGAATCTCCAAGATCAGCACAAGTAGCAGCCATCTCAGACTGCTTTATACCTCTGGTAGGGTGGCCCAGCGAAGAACACAGGTGGGAGCTGACCTTGGCCTGCACCACCTAGGAAACCTCAGAGCCTGCACACCCAGTGGATAGCTCTGGACCATGTCAGAGCACCACCATTCTGCCCTTGCACTGCTGATCCTCCATAGAGGGCAGAGTTTGGTGGTCATTGGTCACAGCCAGTCATTGAGGCTGACTGGCCTGGGTAAATCCCTCCCATTGCTCTGCCAACAGCAATCAAGGCTCAACTACAAGAGGAGGGTGTACTCAGTCCACATGGAGAGTGGAGCTTGAGTAACAAGTTTAGGTGATAATGGAGGCTACCACTGGACCCTACAGGCCACACTGCCACGACAGAGAGTCATAGCAGCTCTACCTAATACATAGAAACAAACACAGAGAGGCTGATAAAATGATGATACAAAGAAATGGCCCAAATGAAAGAACAGAACAAAACTCCAGAAAAAGAAATAAACAAAATGTAGATAAGCAATCAATCAGATACAGAGTTCAAAACACTGGTTTGGATGCTTAAGGAACTTAGTGAGTACCTTAACAACATAAAAAATATTTAGTCAGAAAAAAAAGATATACTAATTGAAATAAAGAACAATTTACAGGGAAACAACAGTAGAGTGGATAAAGACAAGAATCAGATCAATGATTTGGAACACAAGGAAGCAAAAAACAACCAATCAGAACAACAAGAAAAAAGAATCCCCCCCCCAAAATAAGGATAATGTAAGCAGCCACTAGGACAATTTCAAGAGGTCCAACAATCGCATCATAGGGGTGCCAGGAGGAGAAGAGAAAGAGCAAACAATTGGAAATCTATTTTAAAAAATAATGAAAGAAAAGTTCCCTAATTTGATGAAGGGAATCAACATGCAAGACCAGGAAGCACAGAGAGTGCCAAACAAGATGGAGGCAAAGAGGCCCACTGCAAGACACATCATAATTAAAATGCCAAGGTTAAAGATAAAGAGAGAATCCTAAAATCAGTTGAAAGAAAAGCAGTTAATTACCTGCAGGGGATTTCCCATAAGACTGTCATCTGATTTCTCAAAAAAAAAAAAAAAACTTTCCGGTATAGACGGGATTGGCAAAACATATTCAAAATCATGAAAAACAGGGACCTACAGCCAAGATTTCTCTACCCAGCAAAGCTACCATTTATAATTGAAGGGCAGATAAAGAGCTTCCCAGACAAGAAAACACTAAAGGAGTTCATCACCACCAAACCATTATTGTATGAAATGTTTGTGGCACTGATTTCCACACGTGTGTAAACACACAGTCCTGAGAATTTACACGTTTTGAGCACAGCTCCGTGTGATTCCCGTGTAAGCAAGTGTGGATCATATCTGTGGAATGGGAACTCTCTAATAGGAATTTGGCAAAGATGTATCTGAAAAAGTTCTGGCTTGCTGACCCCTGCATATTACTTTAACCTGGTCCTGTCTGCCACCGGACCTGAATTTACATCCTAATGCCCTGCTGTGAGTAATCTTACCCCTGTTCTGCTTAATCCCATGAATAATCAATCCAATGTAAATGTGTCTTAATGCCTCTAATAAAAGCCCCGGCTAAGCAGCCCACGAGGTCCTTTCCCCAAGATGAAGGCGATGAAAGAGACCCGTGGCCGCCGGATTCTCATTTCCAAGAGTGTCTCTGGGTAAGATTGATTCACGCGATCGGGGTGGTCCCCCCACGGATTTTGCGGGTCAAAATCCACAACAAATGTTAAAGGGACTTATTTAAGAAAAAGAAGATCAAAACTATGAACAATAAAATGATAAAAATACATATCTATCAACAATTAAATCTAAAAAACAAACTAAGCAAACAAGAAGAATGGAGACAGAATCATAGATATAGAGAGTGTTTTGATGGATGCCAGATGGGAGGGGCCTGTGGGTGAATAGGTGAAGAGTTGAGGGGATTAAGAAGTATAAATTGGTAGTTACAGAATAGCCATGGGGATGTAAAATACAGTATAGGAAATGGAGAAGCTGAAGAACTTATATGTGTGACCCATAGATAGGAACAATGGTGTGGGGATTGCCTGAGGGTGCTGGGTTCAGGGGAGCAAACTGTGAAAAATTTTGACAACTGTAATAGCATAACCAATAAAATACAATGTAAAAAATAGAGTGAATCTTCTATAGACATAAAAAAAGGAAATGATAAGGACAAATCTATAAGTAACATCCTGCAAGACAACTGGCCTGATCTCTTAAGTAAATGTTATGGAATGTATGTGTGAAGAATACTGTTCTAAATTAAAAGAGACTAGTGGAACACATAAAAGTCTATTCATTTCTGGTTTGAAAGAAATTTTTATAAAAGATATTTTGATTAACAATAGAGAAATGTGACTATAGTCTGGTTATTAGATAATATTAGACTATGATTGTAAATTTTCTTAGGTAGAAAATTATATTGCAGTTTTGTAGAAGAATATCCTTATTTCAGGAGCTAAATGACAAAATGTTTAGAAATATAGTATCATGATGTCAGTGACAAAAAATATAAACTTGTAAAGAAAAATGAAACAAATATAGAAACTGATTAATAATTCTTGGACACAGATGGTGAGTTTATGTGTCCTTTGTACTACTATTTTGACTTTTCTAAATATTTGAAGGCTTTCATAAGAAAAAGTTAAGAAAATAATTATATTTGATGATATGCCTTGAGGGGAAAATATTTTTATATTTAAATTTTCTGTTTAATTTTCATTTGAAGTTAGATAATAAGAAGATGAGAAAATATCTATTGTAAGTATCACAGGATAGAGTAAAGGTCTTTTAATATTAAATTTTATATTTTGTTTTCTAATAGTTAATTACAAAAGAAAAATAATTTCTCAATAGGAAAACAGTTGTCACCTGGCCTTATAAATAAGAAATGCAAATTTGAATGACCAGGAAAACTCTGAGAATATTTATTATGACTTCTCTCTAACAATTTGGTAGAAAGACACAATTCATTCCAAACACACAAATATTTCTTCTCTTAATTGTGGCAGTTTTATAGGATAGAAAAAAAACTATAAAATCTCCAGTTCCAAACAAAGAATTAATTCCAACATTTCCAGATAACCAATGTAAGACATGATACAATGTTTGGAAAGAAAACAATTTCTCAGCCCTGACAGGTGTGGCTCAGTTTGTTGGGCATCATCTCGCAAAGCGAAAGGTAAAGGCACATGCCTGGGTTGTGGGTTGAGTCCCAGTGGAGGTGCATTCAAGAGGCAACCAATTGATATTTCTCTCTCACATTGATGTTTCTCTCCCTCTCTTTCCCCCTCCCTTCCCTCTTTTTTTATAAATAAATAAATAAATAAATAAATAAATAAATAAATAAATAAATCTTCAAAAAGAGAGAGAAAGCACTCTCTCAGAATTAGGGAAATGGAAGTGCCAACGGGTGAAACCAGTCTTAGCCATCACTCAGGTAGCTTTGGTGACCTCTTCTCATTTTCAGCCTTTTGTGCTTCCTGCCTAATGACCACAGTTTCTCCCCCTATTTTTTCATTGTGCGTTAATTTTTTATTAAGTAAGGACATGTGGTAACTCTCTGTAAACTGTGTCTGAATCTGAGTCTGGAGAAGTTCTTGAGACCCTGCAGACAAAAGGAGAACAAACCTCGTAATCCAGTGTAGCAAATACTTTTGGTACACCATCCATACCCCCTTTCAATCACCTCTCCTGAGCATACCACCTGAGTCTCTTTGTATGAGGGCTTTCTATAGCCATAGGAGTCCATTTAGTCAAAGTGAGCACACAGAGAATTCTGGGCAGCAATTTTCAACCAATAACTTATAGACCCCTTGTCTCTTGGTTGTACAACTCTTACGGCATGCTCTACACTGCCTCCCATAGATCTCCTGCAGGACTGAGCCCTAATTGCCCATAGTAGAAATATGCTCAGTACTTACCCTTTATTGGCTCGTCTTCCCCACTTTCTTACCAGTGCTCCCTGGGATGATCGTCTACATAAACTATTTGAATTAACTTTTATCTATGCAAGTATTCTTTTGTGGGAGAACCACCCAAGCTATCTATGCTCCAGAATTCTTGACTACACAGCACCACCTTGGACAGAATATGTAGCTATTTCATATGACAAAGGTGCTATAGAGGTTAAACTTGGATTGAGGTGGAAATTCAGATCTAACCTCCATTATCAAGTTTACTATCCATTTGTGAACCAGCTCAACAGAGTGGGAGATGGAGACGAGGCTGCTGTGGTAGTAAAAAATGGTTAATTAGAGAGGAGCTGTCTTTTAGATGTTTTTCCTCTCCAAGGAAAGTGCTAGATTATCTCTAATTAAGCAATCAAGTACCGTTGTTTCTATTGCTAATTTATAGTGTCTGTCTGCCTGGAACCCTGTCTTTCTTACTTTGCTCTCCTGATTGATTGATACCTCAGTGCGCGGCGTTATGCCTGGCTACAGCTAACCTCTGTTGTCAGCTTTCTGCCCTTGGTACCAGTATGCATGCCTCGTACTGATTCTCTTCTGCATTCTCTGCTAATTTTCTTGATCTATCCACTTTTATATGAACCCTTAAATTATTATTCTTTAAAATCAATCTATCCTAAATAAGAAAATGTCTTTCTAAAGAATTTCCTACAATATCTTCAGTGTTTATCTAAAATCATACAGCCACACTTAATCCTGAAGCAGCAAGACACTCACATATATTTCTGAAGAAAATTAAACTGTTCATAATTGTAGAAATATGCTTCTGAAGATTCATATTTTGGCTCCCCTCATTTTAACTTGCCAAAATCATCACAATAAGATTTGTATTTCACTTACTTAATTTTTTGGTAGCATCTGATAACATTTAGGCTTTTCAACAAGTTTCAGAGTATAAAGAAATAATTTATATTATATCACTTGCAGATTCCTTGTGAATAGGATGGCTTTTAAAGTCATAAAATCATATTTTAATTATAAAGCAATATTATTTTAACTGTTTTCCTGGAGTTTTAAAACTAATATTATTAAAACCTTTAAATAACAATAAGTGAAACACATTTATAATAAAAGGAGGCAAAAAGAAAAAGGAGAAAGAGGGAGGAAGAAAAGGAGAGAGAAATAGCCGATGTATATTACAAACTTCTAACCCCATCAACGACCTCTGAAGTATTGATGACATGTTATGAGGCAAAAAAGTACTGGAAATTCTCATTAGTACTATTCAAGATAAGTAAAATAGACTGATGAGTTAATAAGGTGGAAACAGTATGGGTTGGCCAAGAAGTTCCTTTAGTTTTTTCCATACAATGACTCTAGTAGTACTTAGTTGTCTTGAACTTCATTGGAAACAATTTTGTTAGATTATACTTTTACAGCTCTCATATCATAATGCATTTTAAAAAACTTATCAAAATTGGTGAATTTTTGTATAGCCACTTTAATATTGAAGATGGAAGAAACTAAGCAACATTGTCCACATATTATGCTTTATTATTTCAAGAAAGGTAAAAACACAACTTTCAGAAGATTTGTGTAGTGTATGGAGAAGGTGCTGTGATTGGTTGAATGTGTCAAAAGTCATTTGTGAAGTTTCTTGGTACTATTGACATTTTGGCTAAATAATTCTATGCTGTGGGGCTATCTTAGGCATTGGAAGATATTTAGTAGCACCCCTGGCCTCTACCCACTAGAAGCCAATAGCAGGAGATAGCCAGCACACTCAAAATATCCAAATCAATAAAGTTATCAGTCAAAATGAAAAATGTGTCTTTTGTTTTACAGAAAAAACTAAACAACCTTTTTGGTCAACCCAATAAAAAAACAAAAATAAACAAACAAAAAAGCTTTCCAAAACAGAATCTGCTATATTCTATGCAGTACCTCAGTAGAGGTAAAAAGAGTGACCCAGGATTGCCATGCTTTAGGGAACTGTGCTGACCTGGGAGAAGGATATGACATGCACCGGGGTTTCTTATGGTGCTAGATATATAATGGAGTCTTACAAAAGAGAGTAAAATCTATATCTCTCACAAATACAAGAGAATGCATCTCTTCCTTTACCTGTGAACACTCAACCCCAGAAAACTAGAGAAAAAAAGTTCAAAGTACAGACTTCTGGCCAAGATGGAGGTGTAGGTAGACACACTGTGCCTCCTTGCACAACCAAAAGAAGGACAACAACAATTTAAAAACAAAAAACAACCATAACTGCCCAGGAAATTAAACTGTATGGAAGTCTGACAACCAAGGAGTTAAAGAAGAAACATTCAGCCAGACCAGTACGAAGGCAAAGCTGCTCAACTGGGCAGAGAGAGCTTGTGGCAATGAGGCAGCTGGCGGACCCAGTGAGGCTGCAGCTGGTGGAGCAGGTGGGCAGTCCCACATTCATGTGCAGATAAAGGAACAGCTGGGGAGAAAAACAGAACTCGAAGCCCAGGGATCCAGAGCGGGGAAATAAAGCCTCAAACCTCTGTCTGAAAACACCTGTGGGGGTTGAGGCAGCAGTGGGAGGAACTTCCAGCCTCACAGGGGAGTTCTTGGAGAGACCAACAGAGTCCTAGAACCTCCCCAAGCCCAGCCACCTGGGAATCAGCACAGAAGGACCCAATTTGCTTGTTGGTAGCAGGGGGAAGTGACTGAAAACCAGCAGAGAGCAGAGCAAGTGCCATTGTTCCCTCTTGGACCCCTTCCCCACAGACAGTGTCACAATGCAACAAGGTGGGTTACCCTGGCCTGGTGAACACCTAAGGCTCTGCCCCTTATATGTAATAGGCAGGCAGAGAAAAAAAAAATGGCCCAAATGAAAGAACAGATCAAAGCTCCAGAAAAAAATACAACTAAGCCACAAAGAGATAGCCAACCTATCAGATGCACAGTTCAAAACACTGGTAATCAGGATGCTCACAGAATTGGTTGAGTTTGGTCCCAAATTAGATGAAAAAATGGAGGCTATGCTAAGTGAAATAAAGGAAAATGTACAGGGAACCAACAGTGATGAGAAGAAAACTGGGACTCACATCAATGGTGTGGACCAGATAGAAGAAATAAACATTTGACCAGAAAATAATGAAGAAACAAGAATTCAAAAAAATGAGGAAAGGCTTAGGAACCTCCAGGACATCTTTAAATATTCCAACACCCGAATTATAGGGGTACCAGAAGGAGAAAAGGAAGAGCAAGAAATTGAAAACTTATTTGAACAAATAATGAAGGAGAACTTCCCCAAGCTGGTGAAGGAAATAGACTTTCAGGAATTTCAGGAAGCTCAGAGAGTCCCAAAGAAGTTGGTCCTGAAGAGGAACACACCAAGGCACATCATAATGACATTACCCAGGATTAAAAATGAGAGAATCTTAGAAGCAGCAAGAGAAAAGGAGACAGTTGCCTACAAAGGAATTGCCATAAGACTGTCAGCTGATTTCTCAAAAGAAACCTTTCAGGCAAGAAGGGGCTGGAAAGAAGTATACCAAGTCATGAAAGGCAAGGACCTACATCCAAGAACACTCTATCCAGCAAAGCTTTCATTTAGAATGGAAGGGCAGATAAAGTGCTTCTCAGATAAGGTCAAGTTCAAGGAGTTCATCATCACCCAGCCTTTATTATATGAAATGTTAAAGGGATTTATCTAAGAAAAAGAAGATTAAAAATATAAACAGTAAAATGACTGCAAACTCAATTGTTAACAACCACACCTAAAACAAAAGCAAAAGCAAACTAAGCAACAACTAGAACAGGAACAGAACCACAGAAATGGAGATTACATGGAGGGTTATCGACAGAGGAGTGGAAAGGGGAGAGAGGGGGAAAAGGTACAGAGAATAAGTAGCATAAATGATAGGTACAAAATAGACAGGGGGAGGTTCAGAATAGTATAGGAAATGTAGAAGCCAAAGAATTTATATGTATGACCCATGGACACAAACTAAAGGGGGGGAGTGTGTGGTGGGGTATGGGGAGGAAGGGAATAAAGGGGGAAAATGCGACAACTGTAATAGCATTATCAATAAAATATATATTTTTAAAAACCCTTCAAAGTACAACTCAGAAAGGAAAAGCCAACAATTTCTATACAAGGCCTTTCCACATATCAAATGGGTAAAAGAAAGCCCAGAAAAATCAAAACTATGGCAAGCACAAGATCAGTGTCCTTCCCTTTGCATGTGTCCATGTTCAAATCTCTTCTTATAAGACACTAGTCATACTGCAGTAGGACTCACCTATTTTTTGGACTCATTTTAACTCAATTACTTCTTTAAAGAACCTATTGCTAAATATAGCCACATTCTGGGTAGTTAGGATTAGGTGATTTTGGAGTGACATGGTCCAGTCCGTAACAGAACTAACTCCACCTCTGCCACTTACAAAATGCCAGACATTAAGAAAGTTCTGTGCTTTTCTCTATAAAATGTAAATGGTAACACCAAGCTCATAAGGCTGTTACGAGCATTTATAAATTAAATAATTCAACAAAATAACTAGAACTTAATAGGGGGATTTAGAGATATTTGCTGATACTGACACTCAGTGAAACAGTGCTCTGTCAGCCTATTGGAAATTATTCTATTTCTTTCAAGATGAATACAAACTTGCTTAACCAATGTCCTCCTTTTAAACCAAATTAGTGAAATTTTACTGTTTATATTTTTTTGTGTTTAATTGTATAAGGGAAGGATTAACAGAAGTAGACCTGAAAGGTAAGAAAAAAGTGAGAAAACTTTGCAAAGAAGATAAATTTGTTTCTTTACTTGAACTTGGTATAGACAGAGCAAAAGTAATTTAGCTCTGTCAAAAGATCATGCTTTCTCTGGCCTAAATTTTATTTTCATAATCCAGGGACAGTGCCATGGACATACTCTCAAAAAATTAAATTTTTTCCATCAATCCAAACTATAGGATGCATGCTACCATCAGAACTGCAGGTGCACTCCATTGGTGCCTCCAGTAGATAGGCTCAGGATTACAAAGGCTGAAGAGCATATTGTGTGCCATGTTTTGTACCCTGCTATGTTTCAAGAGGTAATAACATTTATAAAATTTCATAAAACTTGTATGGCCAATTAAAATAAAACCAAAGACTTATCTCTCTCACTTCAAAGTCCCCACCTTTCCAGATGTGACCAAGGTTGAAGTGACCTGACTATACTGTCCATCTCTTCCGTAAGGAATCCATATGCATAAGTGACTAGAATCAATAATGGCTTTTATAAATAAGACCCACACATATATAAAAAGATGACTAAGAATTTTTAAAGGGTTACAACAAAAGTTCTGCAGTATTTTTGCCTGTGTATTTTGTATCATGTGCAGTGAAGGGAGGGAAGGCCATCACCCGTGTCCAGCCTCAGACATGGGAGCCCAGCACGGAGACCTGGAGTTTCTTCTGAAGCACTTGGTGGTGCCACAGAGAAGCATCATGGACACTGGAGTTGGCAGAAGTGAAAAGAACTGGTAAAGGGCTAAGAGAGTTCAATGTTGTAGGGAAGAAATAAGGTAAAGACCTCTCACCTTCCTTCTCTCAAGTCAGGGGACAGCCACTTGAGCAAAGGCAAAAGAGGACTGAATGCGTGGAACAGCTACTGTGTTATAGTGGAGCAAATGACAGAGAGTGGAAAGTGAGTGACACTGAGAGTAAGTAGAATGATTGGTGAGATTGGAAGTCATATGTTTAGAAGGCTGCCGCTCAGTTGAGTAGGAGAGATTTTCAGAACACTTGGGTTTTTTAGAAAACTGAAGGATGCAGGACAAGAGCAGAGAGTACAATGATGAAGCAAAAATGGTGAGAGTTAGAAATCCTAGCTGCAGAGCAATCAATCCTCTCTTCTGTATGGTATTTCGAGAAGCTGGGGATGGTTTTAGCAGAGAACATATGCTGCCCTTTCTCATCTTTGAAGTGTGAAAACTGAGGCCACAGCTGAGTCATGCCATGAACAACAGCATCCCATTTTGGCTGAGCCAATGCTTTCTGATTGGATTTCTGAACTGGCACTGCTGCTGCATTGCCCCATGCACACAGCACTAAGTCCAAAATCTGTCCTTTTTGCTTGGTGACTACATTTTTATATACGTGATACATGTATTTGAAAGCTTGAAGAATGAAGGGCCTTAAGATTAGAGAGAACTTGAATGAGTATATGGAGGTGAGCACCCTCTACCTCCCCTCTCCTCCATTAATTATGATAGAATACTTACCCAAACAACGATACTGGAAAGTGGTCTAGTGCAACCTGGAGCAAGGCACTCTTTAAGCCTCAGTTTTCTTCCCTTTAGAATAAAAAATGAATTTAATAGTAATAACCTCTTTATAAAGTGGTTGTTAAATGACATATAAAGCACTTAGCAAAATTGCTGGGCACTTAGTAGATGTTCAATAAATGGTAGCTATAAATTAGGCAAGAACAGACAAAATAAGTATATCTAGCTTAACCTCTCTTTCTTAAGTCTGTATTGCCTTAACCTGAATTCTTCAGAAAACAAAATTGGGGCAACAGCTTATCTGCAACTCTTTTATTTAGAAGTGCAGACAAGAGAATGTTGTAGGGAAGACAACAGGACAAATGCAAGAGGGGTGTTCTAGAGAGATGGCCACCACTTCCAACTAAAAATGAATAATTGCACCACCTCATGGACCTTTGGAGAGGCCATGGGGCTACTGCATTTTAAGACAGTCTGGGGAGAAAGGTTGAAGAAAAAGGGAGGAGAATTTATTTACCAGCTCTCAACTTCCACCAATCAAAGTTTTATCTTATTAAAGATTAATTCCCTTGTCCTTCGGAGTGTGTCCATGTGAGTGTTATGCAGCTTCTAATGTTGAAGACAAAAGGCTCAAGGTGTGGGCTTGAGACATGGCACTGTCAGGTAATTCTTACACAGTGTCAGTTGTGACTGTGGCAGTTACAAGAACCTATGCAAAGCTGGTCTCCAAAGTGAAAGTTGGGGAGAAAGAAGTGGCCAAGAGTCCTGGAAACAGATGAACGTGGGATGACCTGAAGTGGGATGGAAAGTTCCTGGCATACCTAGGTTTTATATTGAATGTATTTTTTCACTTACATTCTGGGATATGGCGATATAGTTCCAACCTCCATGGATTTCTAATATTCAAGCTTCATTTTATTTGACAGGTGTCCTAAACTGTATCAAATAGCTGTTGGTACAAAAATCAAGAATTAAGTACTAGAGGTGTACTTACCAAATCAAAGATTTCGCAAGGAAAAGTCTTTATATTATGAATAATTGCCCTTTAGTCATTATGTCTTGATTTGTTGGATTTTCTACTGATAAAATGCTCTTGCACAATGTCTTTCTTTTGGGGGCTGTTTTCATTCAATTTGCTATTAGATTTTGTGGCATTGGAAATTCTTAATATCTTCTACTGAAATGTGAAGAGTGTTTGTTACACAATATATTTTGCCTCAAGATATTTGATATTTGGCCTCAAACTTCTCGAGAGAAAGGGCAGCTTCTTATATATCTTGCACTCCTCCACAGCACCTCTAGAGTATAACAGATTCTTAGTTAGTATATGTTGAGTGGGGAGCAGCCTAAATACCAGACACTAGGAGAATATTAAATAAATGGTAGGGTGGCCATACAATGGTATTTCATACAAGACAGTTGTAAAAAATAACAGAAATATGGGGAGATGGAAGACAGTTATTTTAAGTGAACTCAGCAAATTGTAGAACTATATGTATAAAATATTGAAATTTTGATTATATGTGCATGTACAGATTATGTGGATGTGCACATTTAGAAGTCTAGAAGGTGAGTATACATACTAAAGGTTATTATTAAACTGTTAAAGGCTATTTTCTCAAGGGATGAGATTAGTAGGGGAAAAAGAATTTTTTCATTTTCCTTGTATTGTTTGTGTTCTTTGCAACAAAAATTTATTACTCATATGATTTTAAAATGGACAAGTAAAACAAGCAATGCTTTGAATGATTCATAGGTATTTGATGACACAGTAGAAAAAAATAAGAAAGTAGGTACAAATGATTACTTAGTTTTGACATTAAATTAGTCAGGTACCATTTTTTATTTAATCTTGTATGGAGAAAATGCTGGTTCCATCTATTTTAATTCCTATGAGAGTCAGTGAAACCTCTTTATTCTTAATTCTCCCAAAATAACAGTGTTCCTGGCTAACTTTCTTGGCTATATATCACCATATTTGCAGGATCATTCTTCTGCAGAGAGTTCTATTTACAATTCTAATGGGGAGATGAAAACTTCTTAGGTAACATAGGTCATCAACTATACATAATCAGTACAACATTTAGCTTTTTGTGATTCTCAGATTTTCATTACCTAGTTGAAATATTTTTGTGCACTACAACACTTAAACAATAACGTAGGAATCATATGTTTTGGCATAATGGTCTCTACACCCTGTTGAATCCCATGTAGTGAAGCATGAACATCTCCGTAAAGTTCTTGGAAATAACCCGGCTGGTGTAGCTCAGTGGATTGAGCGTGGGCTGGGAACCAAAAGGTTCCAGTTCTATTCCCAGTCGGGGCACATGCCTGGGTTGCAGGCCAGGTCCCCAGTGAGGGCCACGCGAGAGGCAACCATACATTGCTCTTTCTCCCTCCTGTTCTCCTCTCTCTAAAAAATAAATAAATAAAGTCTTAAAAAAAAAGTTCTTGGAAATAAGGAATTAGTTAGTTATTTCAGGCTGTGTTAATTTCTTGATTTCTTTTTTTGTGATATCCCCGTGATATATAGAGAATTACCCAGGAAGGTTAGGGTGCAACTTTTCCCAGGAAGGGTAGAGGAGAGGGATGAAGCATAGCTGCTTTCTGGGTTTGCATCAGTAGTCCCAACAATCAGCCTCTCTAACATTTTTAAAACACATACAAAAATACATCTTTGTCATCCCAGAAGAACTGGGATCTCATCCCATTATTCTTCATCCTTTTTTATTTATTTACTTTTTGTTCTAACTCTTTCCCACCCCACAAATTTTGTTCTCAGTCCATCAGTTACATATAACAAGCAAATGTCTTAGAATGGCAGATACTTACCCACACATCAGAGAATCCTTTGGAAATATTTAGGAATAGATAATGTCAAGGAAGGCTCATGTGAGTCCTGTGAAAATAACAATCAAAAATAGCTCTCTGAAGCTTTAGCAGAATGCCAAAGAATCTCAGATCTGGGTTGGGAGGAACATTTTGTTACACTAAACTCTAGCAAACAACACATAATCCATAAAAAATCCAAAGCAATAAAAGCCAACAAGAATTTGAAAGAACATTTATCAAGATGGGACCACTATTTCCCTAGATATTTGACACACACACACTTTTTTAGTGAGAGAGAGAGAAAGGGGAAGGGGCAGAGAAACATCAATTTGTTTTTCCACTTATTTATGCAGTCATTGGTTGAATCTTGTATGTGCCCTGACCAGAGACTGAACCCACAACCTTGGTACATCGGGATGACACTCTAACCAACTCAGCTACCCAGCAAGGCACCTTTGCTTTTCTAAAGAGAAAAAAAATCAAGAAATGCAGCCATAAACCATGAGCATATCTCCCCCTTCATATAGAGGGGAACTATGAACTTAAGTGGATAAAAGAAATCTGCAATATTATTTTTCAGTCTTATGAATAAAATTGAATATTTCTATTATAAATTTAACCAACAAATGACAATCATATTATTAAAGTCCATGATTTTGTACCAATAGAAATAATGGATGTTTTATATTATATTAAAATTGTTGAAGAGATCTCAAAATACTGTTTATATTCACCAGAATTCAAAATTATGGTACTTGAAAGACCTGCCATTGGATCTCATTATTTAATGTGTTAATAAAGGAATAAATATTGTAATATTACAAATTTTACATTTTGATATTTATATTTCAATACAATTGGGTTCCTTCGTAATTTATGTATTTTATTTTATGCTTCTGGAAACACTTCTGAGAAGAGATCAATAGGCTTCAAATAACTGCAGATAACATGAAAGCGCCAGCCAGGAGTAGAAGAACCACGCAAATGAGTCCAGCCAAAATGGGCCACCCGTGAAATAGTCATCCAAATAAAGCAGTTGTAGTTGGAGACATTAACTTTTGGAGTGGTTCGTTATGTGACAATAAATAACCAAATCATATCCCTACTATTATTTATCCAACATTTTTTCCTAAAACAACTTTTTCAACTTAAATACATTCCTTTTGAAGTAGTCTTTATAGTACTCTAAAAATAGGGGGGAAATATTTTCATTTGACACAAATAGAAGCAAACCAAAAACAAATACAAGAAAAACACTAACCAGTGTTATCAAATTATAGCTTGATGGTTCATCTGGGAAGGTCCTTTATTAAAAAGAAAAGTGCTAGAAATGTGATCAAGCCACCTAGCCATGAAAGGGGAACCTCCACTCTGGCGAAGGCAGAGGACTAAAGGAGAAGTGTGGTTCCATGTTATCTCAGTCCCTTTCCTGTTTCCTTTCATAATCAGTACTCCCAGAGGGTGGTCTTGGCCCGTATTTGGGGAAGCACTGTCAGTATAGTAAAGCCTAATTGAATTTACAGAAAAACAGAATCATTGTATAAATGGATGTTTTATATCCTCATATTGGAATGTGAGGATGCTAGGCCGCACTGCAGACTCTTCACCCAGACCACAGCTGTGAGGAGTCTGGGCTATACTAGACCAATCAGTTCTTCACATAGATAAGAGAACTGAGGCCCTCTATAAATTTTAGATACTAATCCCTTATCAAATGTATCATTGGCAAATATGTTCTCCCACTCACTTGGTTGTCTTTTCATTTTGTTAATGGTTCCCTTTGTTGTGAAATTAAAATCCACTTAATCCAATTAAAAATAGGCAAAGGACCTGAATAGACACTTCTCCAAAGAGGATATATATAGCCAATAGACATATGAAAAGAAATTCAATGTTACTAGCCATCAGAGAGATACAAATTAGAACTACAATGTGATATACCTCACACCTGTCAGAGTGACTATCATCATTACATCAACAAATGACAAGTGTTGGTGAGGATGTGGAGAAAGGGGAACCCTTCTGCACTGTTGGTGGAAATGCAGACTGGAGCAGCCACTGTGGAGAACAATATGGAGTTTTCTCAAAAAATTAAAAATCAAACTGCCTTATGACCCAGCAATTCCACATCAGGGAATATATCCCAAGAAGTTTGAAACACTAATTCAAAAAATATATATATACTCCTTTAAATTGTGGCTACTTATAATAGCCAAAATTTGGAAGCAACCCAAGTGCCTATCAATAGATGAGCGGTTAAAGAAGCTGTGGTACATTTATGCAATGGAATGCTACTGGGTTGTAAAAAAGAAGGAAATCTTACCTTTTGCAATAGCACAGATGGACCTGGAGAGTATTATGCTAAGTGAAATAAGCCAGTCAGAGAAAGACAAATACCATATGATTTCATTTATATGTGGAATCTAATGAACAAAATAAACAAATGAACAAAATAGAAAGAAACTCATAGGACAGACTGATGGCTGTCAGAGGGGAAGGGCATTGTGGGGCTGGGTGAAAAAGGTAAAGAGATTAAGCAAAAAGAAAGAAAGAAAAACCTCATACACACAGACAACACCATGGTGATCACTAAAGGGAATGGGGTGGGGGGGTTGCAGAGGATAAAAGGGGCGTAAACAGTGATGGAAGGAGAAATAAAAGAAGTTGAGGTTGATGGTTTCCTTTGTAGTATTTTAAAAATGTTATTTAATGGTCTCTGGCTTACATTGTTTCTGATAGAAACTTTTCTTTGAATCTGTGTATATAATGCCTTTTCCCCCAGTGTTTTTAAGATTTTTCTCTTTATATAAGTTTTTGGATATTTGATTATAATGTGAGGGTTTTTTTCTTTTCTTGCTGTTCCTAAAAAAGAAAGAAAGAAAAAAGAAAACTGAGGCTTAATCAGATTAGATATGTTGGCCTGGTTCTTACAGTGAGTCAGGGGCAAAGCCTCTACTGTACAAAAATAAATTCAAATAATTTTACTCCTGCCACCACAGGCTCTCACAGCCTATAGATCTCCTCTGTTAAACTGAGGAGCTGATAGAAAACACCCAGAACTCATCCTAGTTCTATCTCTCTATGAAGTTATGAATTTACATGTTGTAGCAAGGAACCCAAAGAATTTACTAAGGAATAATAAGGGAAGAAGGTAAGGAATGAAATAACATTGACTCACACACTGAAAACCTCATTCCCCTTTTACTCTCTTTTTTCCCTCTGCCCGGGTAAAGGTGAAGTGCTTTGCATCAAGCCTGGCACATATATCATTAAATGTTATGTATAATTAATATTGATAATGCTAATATTAATACTCTTAATAAATAGCTGAGCAGGTAGGAGCGTGTGCTCTGGATTTGAATTTTTTCTCCCCGTACATGATATATTTCTGCCCAGGAATATGAATTAACTTCTTTGTACCTCAATGTCTTCATCTGAAAAATGTATATTTAAAATATTTATATCATACTTTGTTCTGAGGATTAAACAATAATAGATGGAAAGAATTTAGAACTCTGCCTAGTACACAGTATTTACAAAGTAATTATATATTAAGTATATTAAGTATACTTAATACTTATACAAATACTTATACTAATACATCAACAAATATTAATGATGATGACAATGATGACGATGATGGTGATGTGAATCAATTCCTCAGCAGCAAACCATATTTACAGGAGGGATGCTGAAATACAGTTTTGTTTTTAAAACAAATTTTCAGCATTCTTTTATGTGTCAGAGGTAGAACCTTGGCATTATTTTTAGATTCATGATATGATTGTTGCCAGGGACAAGTCTTCAGAGAAAACATGACTTTTGCTGCCGTTACCTTTATGTTGTGACACCATTTTAACCCATGCTGACATATGTGATCCGTCAGTGCAAACAAGATTTAAATGGGATTTTTAAGAGTATAAAAATTCTCAGTGCATTAAACTCTACTCACCGTCACCACACTCCCTTCTCTGTTACTCAGCTCATTTCTCCTCGTTACCATGTGCTTGATACTTCTTTGAAAATATGCAATATAACAACATTCTGTTTCCAAGAGCAACTCTGACATTTAAACAAGATTCGTGCATGGTGTGCAATTTTGGTAAAAATCATTTTCCAAAAACAGCATAATGAGAAAGTGAGGCCAAAAAGAACTTGCTGTTCTCTCACACTGGCACAGTGTGGTATCTGCTCACCCTGCTGTGGGCTCAGGTAGTCACAACCCATAGTACCTTTTTCCTCTTTTGCTTCAAACAGCATCACAGCTTTAGCCTGTTGCCAAATCTGACTTAAATTAAACCTAGATGTGCAAATGACATATTTCTTTAGAAACGTGTAGAAGACTAAGTAGGTTAATGAGTTGCTATGGTGATTATTTTTAGCAATGAAATTGAATGATGGTAAAGAGATTAGGTTTCAGAGTCATAAGTTTAAACTAAAATTTTATTTCTTATTATATGTTTGACCGACTTTGAGCAATTTACTTGATTGTTTCTGTTACATGTTCTCATGGGTAAAATAAGCTTAATAATACCTGTGTTTGAGAATTATAATCTTGGTTAATTCTCAGAATGACTCTCTGGGGTAGGTGTTATTAGCACCATTTTATAGATAAGTTATATAATTTGCCCAAAATTACAAAATGTGTCAGTGGCAGAGCCAGGAACCCTAACTAATGATTTCTGGGTATTAACTGGGCTCGCCCTGGTAGTTTTCACATAGTGTTCCTTGTGGGGTTTTAGGCAGACAGTGGTTGGGATGGAGGAAGGTCAAAGGCTTTCTTACTGTCATAGTGGCTGTTTCTGGCTGTTGGCTGGGACCTCAGTTTGGCACTAGCAGTTAGAATACCTATATGTTTTGTTTGATTAGGAAATTAAGAACAACCTGACAGTAATCAGAGGGGAGGTGGGAGAGGAGAGAGAGAGAGAGAGAGAGAACACACACCCACCCATGGTGTGGAGGGAAGCATAATTAACAAAGATAGAATACTTAAAAATCTGAGAATTTTATATACAAATTTATGCCAATTATCACTACAATATAGATAAAGTAGAAAAAATAATCATCAAAATTAGCGGAAAAAATTAAAAAGTCCAAATAGATTGGTAATTATGGAAGAAAATGTTACAACGGTCAAAGACCTATCCCTCCAAAAGGTAATAGACCCAGAATTATTCCACTAAACTTTTAAGAATAATTTCCATCTTAATCACACTATTTAAGATCATCTACCCAACTCATTTTATAAGACAAGTCCAACTTTTAATGCATAAATCATAAAATGGTCGCAGAGGAAGAGAAAACTCATAGACAAGTCTCACTTATAAATCTAGATGGAAAAATTCTATATAAAATATCAGCATACTGAATACATATTAGAATAAAATGATTTACCCAAGAAAACTTTGGAAAAGCATTAATGTAAACTACTACATGAACATATTAAAGAAGAAAAAATATAACAATTGCCATATATGATAGAAAAATATTAGAAAATAATATTTCTTCATAAGCCAAAAAGAGGATATTGAACAGACTATTTCAACAAACACCACACTGACATTGAAATAACATAAGCAATTCCATTAAAACAGACACAAGGAAAAGATGCCAGCTCTCACTACTACTATTCAAAGTTGTTCTGAAAATTCAAGCTAATCAATTGTTTAAAGGGGGGAGGGGAGCCAAATTGTTACTACTTTCAATTATATGCTTATCTACCCAGAAAACTCAATATACTTCACTATAACTCCTTGAAATTTTAAGAAAATTCAGTAAGATGTTTATAAACATGATTGGTATACTAAAATTAAATGCCTTCCTCTAGAGCCACTTAAACAAAGAGCTCTTATTACATCACCTGCATGAAATTCTCATCTTCTGGTCTGGCTTTGCATTCAGACTCAGCCCAAAGCCAGCTTCTCAAAAACCCCTTTCCTCTCCACCCATTCCAAAAGTCCCCACTCTTCCCAGCCACTCTGGATCCTATCACCTGCTTTGCTTTCTTCAAGGCACTCACTAAACCTTAAATCATCTTGTCATTCATTCCTTAATTTCTCTTTACTCCACTAGAAGGTTTATACCAGAAGCCCAACACACAGTGCACGTGCCATAAATATTTGTTGAATGAATGAATAAATGAGCAAGCCTGGGTATGTCTGACATCAAGTCCATGCTTTTCCCATGTCCTGATTTAGTCTACAAACTTACCCTTTGCCATTCATTGTGGTTAAAAGCATCAGTAACGAAAATGTTTTCGAAACAATGAAGTATGGGTAAAAATGGCACCATATAGATTTACTAATTTTTTTTTAAGTTCATGTCCACAGAAGACAAGGTCACACTACAGGAATTGAATTATTAGCAGAATTGGTGATACTGATGAGCTTTGATTTTTCCAGTTGCAGGGGACACATTATCCCCTTACTAAAGATTATTTGCAAGATTCAGTTATTGTTTCTACAATAGTTCCCCAATGGATAGATTAATCACATTTTTGTACAGGAAGAACATCTTTTATGTGGTCCAGCCTGAAGTCACAAGCTGGATTAGGAGACTCACAGGATCTCCAGGATTTAGTCTGTCATTCAAGGTATTATTTCTCCTCACCATGTTGTGTTATTAAGCTTTATCATCCCTAACCTTAGGTGTGCTCTCTTGGCCTTTATTTTTTCTACTTGTCCCCTTCATGTGACTCACATATTCTCTGTCATTCTCAAAGCTCCTCTCTCCTTTACCTGCAACCCCTTCTCCCCTAAGCCTCTCCTTCCCTGAACTTTGCTGAGATATTCACCCCTGCTCCATACCTGAATGTGGTCCCTGTCTTGTTTGTTCTTATTCTTCATCCCTCTAACTCCCATTTCCCGTCTCTGCACTGTTTGTATAAAGCTCTGACAAATGACAAAGTAAGGAAAGATAGGCAGGGTTGTTTCATAACCTGACCAGAAATATTTTATTTGATGTTTTGTTTTTGGTTATTTGAATGTGCTTATTGTCTGGGGTGGTGGGGAAGTGAGATTTTGTTGGCTTCTCTGACTCCTGCAGAAATTATCTTTCAGTCTGGCAAGTGATTGATTATTTTTTTCTGCTATGAAGCCTGTCCTATATAAGCTTCAAAATAAATTGGGTGTCACAATGCTAGGTATTTGATATGCTTACTGAGTGCCATGTTCTGTGTTTACTTACTTCTTACAGCAACCTCGTAAAATACGATTTATTATTCCTATTTCACAGCTAAGGAAATGGGAAATGTACCGAGAGATTAAGCCACCTGTCTGCGATGTTTCACTCTAAATCTCTCTTTCTCCAGATCATGCGAGAATATATAATGTAAATTCATAAAACCAGTCTCTTCAGGCTCCTGGCCTTTCTCCAACCCTGCCCTGATACTCCAGCCACAGAACCCCAGTTTGGAACTATCCCAAGCCAAAAAGCCTCATTAATAATTCACATTTCAGATGGGTATCATGCAGCAACCTCTCTTGCATATCAAAAAGTTGAATAGCCAAGTGGAATACAAATAAACAAGGCAGCCTTCTAGTTATCAGATGGAAGTTTTTGTAATGCATTTTCCAAAGTGTTTAATTATGAAACATTTCAAGCATGCAGACCATCTCTGCTCTGCATATGTGTATGAGCACACATGCACATACACACCATTTCACACACCACCACCACCACCAGCAGACATAACCACTGTCTGGAAAAAAGTCTGTATATTTCTTGGGCATGTTTTTGTGCTTTCATATACATATACACACATATAAAAACACAAGTCAATTTATATATGTGTGTATATAAGTAGTATTTCATATTACTTCATTTTTAACTTTATATGTATTGTATAACACTGTATTTATGTGGCCTTTGCAACTTTTGTTTTTTTCAGACATTATGTTTTTGAAATTTACTTTTATTTGATATTTGTATAGTAATAGTAAAATTACCATTTTTAAGTGCTTTCTGCATGCCAGGCTATATGTAAGCATTTTGTATGTTCTCATGTAATCCTTACAATGGCAACGTGAGGAAAGCATGAATGCTACATTTCCAGGTGAAGAAGCTGAGGGTAGATGGTTAAGTGGCTTCCTGGAGGGCATCGCACTAATTCTTGGCTCACCAACATCTGACACCAGAGCCCCAGATCCTAACCTGCACACCATTCTGGCCTTTCCATAGACTATTCACTCCCCTATCCCTCAACACAAAGGTACATGGTATTTAGTAGATTTTCAGGGGATGGAGAAAACACTTATTGGCAGCCCGAGCTCTGTTCTCAGCTGCCCCACTCTATGCACACCTAACAGACAGTGTTCCTCTTAAATGAGAAGCAGTAGGCGACGGAAGCTGCAGAACAAAGGTTGAAAGGAGACAGCTATGCCCAGCCCTCAGAAGTGTTTTGGTGGAGTTTTTAAGATTTTATTTTGGAATCATGTGCAAAAGAGATGCTAGGATCAGGGGTCTCAACAGGTATTAGGACAAAGGGAGCCCTGCTTTCTAGGGGCCTGTATGTACTCTAATAATGGAAATTATGGATGTTCAGAGTTGTATAAAGAGTGGGTGCAGTACGGGTAAGGCAGGAAGGCAACGAGGAATTATGTCAAATTGTACAGCATTTCAGATTTGTGAGATGAAATGTTCCAGAGATTAGTTGCACAATAATGTGAATATACTTAACAGTACCTAACTGTACACTTAAAAATTGTTAAAAAGGCAAATTTAATGTTATGTATTTTTACCAATAATAAATAAATAAATATAAAGAAGGAAAAGGAAGACAATGTGATGAGCTTTGGGGTACCTGCTGTGGGAATTCTTTCCACACACGTGAAAACACACAGTTCTGAAATTTACGCGTTTTGAGCTCAGCTCCGCGTGAGGAAAAATTATTCCCGTGCGGATCATGTCAGTGGAAAAGGTATTCTCTAATGGGAATTTGGCAAAAATATATCTTAAAAAATTCTCTAACTTGCTGAGTCTCTCTTCCTCCCAAAGCCAGGAAGCTTAAGTTAATGAATCACTGCCTCAATGTTCTATAGTCCTAAAAGTTAACAGCCCTAGTTAGCTTACCCTCAATTTACTTGTCTCCTGTTTAATGTATACCCTGGTCCTGTCTGCCACCAGACCTGAATTTACATCCTAATACT
>PVJI01010151.1:0-61813 GCA_004026765.1 Micronycteris hirsuta
CTTATCAAAATAAAGAGCTTCTGTGGGGCTAAAGAAAATAGTATTAAAATAAAAAGAGAACCAACCGTATGGGAAAACATATTTGCCAATGATACCTCAGACAAGGGTCTGATCTCCAAAATATATAAAGAACTCATGCGACTCCACTCCAGGAAGACAAAAAATCCAATTAAAAAATGGGCAAAAGACATGAACAGACACTTCCCAAAAAAAAGACATACAGAGGGTACAGAATCATATGAAAAGATGCTTAACATCATTAGCCATCAGAGAGATGCAAATTAAAACCACAATGAGATACCACCTCACACCAATCAGAATGGCCATCATCAACAAAGCAACAGATAACTGTTGGAGGGGATGTGGAGAAAATGGAACCTTACTGCACTGTTGGTGGGAATGCAGACCGGTGCAGCCATTGTGGAAAACACTATGGAACTTCCTCAGAAAATTGAAAATGGAACTGCCTTTCAACCCAACAATTCCAGTACTGGGATTATACCATAAAATCCTGAAAAACCAATTCAAAAGAACCTTTGCACTCCTATGTTCATAGCAGCACAATTCACAATAGCTAAGTGCTGGAAACAACCTAAGTGCTCATCTACAAATGAATGGATCACGAAACTGTGGTACATTTACACAATGGAATTCTATGCAGAAGAGAGGACGAAGGAGCTTATTTCCTTTGCAACAGCGTGGATGGAACAGGAGAGCATTATGCTAAGTGAAGTAAGCCAGACAGTGAGGGACAAATACCATATGATCTCACCTTTAACCGGATCATAACCAACAAAAGCAGAAAGCAAGCAAAACATAACCAGAGACATTGAAATTACAAACAGTCTAACAATAGACAGGGGAGAGAGGGGAGGGGACAATGGGGAGAAAGGTTTACAGGTATCACTGTAGAGGACACATGAACAGGACTAAGGGGGAGGAGTGGGGCTGGAGGGGAAGGGATGAGGGGAGGGGAGAGGATGCAAATAACTGTAATTGAACAAAAAATTTTAAAAAATGTTAAAAAAAAGAGTATAAGCTGCTGTAGAACAGTTTCCTCCATCAAATTATCTTCAGGAGAAAAGTGTCCTACAGCTAAGTCGTGCGTCTACCCTAAATTATGTTACGTGGCCAAAACTGTATAGTGACTGTTCCAAAAGAGGATCTTCTACCAGTCTACATTCTCTCACAGAAAGCAATTCTGTCTGGTAGAGTTGTATTGAATAGTTTCAAAGGTTGAAAATTATTCAAGAGTAAAAACATTTAGTTCAAAACGGGTTTCCTTAAACGCCTTTTACAGTATTATCATAAAAAGTCAACGAACTGCCTTAGTACAAGTTGAAATGTATGCTGGCTTGAGAGTAGTGTTAGGGTAAGCGTTAGGGTTCGGGTTAGGGTTAGGGTTCGGGTTAGCGGTAGGGTTAGGGTTAGCGTTAGGGTTAGTGTTAGGGTTCGGGTTAGCGTTAGTGTTAGGGTTAGGGTTAGTGTTAGAAGTAGGTCATCTTTGATTTAGAATAAGCGCCTGTAGTAGAGTTTCCTCCACGGTATTATCTCCAGGAGAAAAGTAAATTCCAATTAAATCTTGCCTTTGCACCATATTACCTTACTTGGACAAAACATTACAGTGACTGTACAAAAGTAGGATGGATCTAATAGTCTCTTTTCTGTCACAGAGTGCAGTTCTGTCTGGTAGTGCTGTAGTGAATAGTATGAAATCATGAAAATCATTCAGGACTGACAACATTTCTTAGGAAACGGTATTCCTTAAAAGCCTTCTGCAGTGTTATAAATAAAAATCAATGCAGTGATATCAGTACAAGATGAAATGTATGTTGGCTTGATAGTAGAAGCTGAATTAAGCTATTGGGCTTAAGGCTTTGTGGTAAAAGTTGGTTTTACGGCCGTTTTTATAGCAAAATGTCTGAGGTAATAACTATATAGTCAACATTCAGGAACGCACACCAAAAAGTGTTATCGTTGAAATAGTATAAGCTGCTGTAGAACAGTTTCCTCCATCAAATTATCTTCAGGAGAAAAGTGTCCTACAGCTAAGTCATGCGTCTGCACTAAATTATGTTACATTTCAAATTGTAGTAAGAATGTCATTCAGTTTATGTCCATCCTCTTTTTGTGCACTCCATATACTGTTTTGTCCCAGTAAGTTAATTAGGTTAGATTCATGAGTTAATTGGACTTTACTGTTCTCGTGCAGATAATACCATGGAGGAAACTCTACTACAGTCGCATATTCTAAATCAAAGATAACCTACTTCTAACCCTAACCCTAATAAAACCCTAACCCTTACCCTAACCCTATTGCTAACCCTAACCCTAACGCTAACCCTAACCCTAGCCCTAACCCTAACCCTAACCCTAATATAAAGCCAGCATCCATTTCAAGTTGTAATAGGAATGTCATTGACTTTATGTTATAACACTTTAGACAGCATTTAAGGAAACCCGTTTTGAACAAAATGTTTTTTTTCTTGAATGATTTTCAACATTTCAAAATATTCAATACAGCTCTACCAGACAGAATTGCTTTCTGTGAGAGAGTGTGTACTGTTAGGAGATCTTCTTTTCGAACAGTCACTATACGGTTTTGTCCAAGTAACATAATTTAGTGTAGACGGATGAGCTTGCTGGAGTACACTTTTCTCCAGGAGATAATATGATGGAGGAAAGTGTTGTACAGCAGCTTATAATATTTCAACGATAACACTTTTTGGTGTGCGTTTATGAATGTTGATTATATAGGTATTACCTCAGCCATTTTGCTATCCAAATGGCTGCAAAACTACATTTTTACCCAAAGCCTAAAGCTCAATTGCTTAATTCATGTCTACGATCAAACCAAAGTTCATTTCATCTTGTACTGAAATCACTGCATTAAATTTTGTTATAACACTGCAGAGCGTGTTTTAGGAAACCCGTTTTGTACAAAAAGTTTTTATTTCTGAATGATTTTCAAGGTTTCATACTATTCACTATAACACTACCAGACAGAAATGCACTCTATGAGAGAAAGCAGACTGTTAGATCCATCCTCTTTTTGTGCACTCACTATACTGTTTTGTCCCAGTAAGTTAATTAGGTTAGATTCATGAGTTCATTGGACTTCGCTGTTCTCCAGCAGATAATACCATGGAGGAAACTCTACTACAGCTGCTTATTCTAAATCAATGATAACCTACTTCTAACCCTAAACCTAACCTAACCCTAACCCTAACTTTAACCCTAACCCCTAATCCTAATCCTAACCCTAACCCAACCCCAACCCTAACCATAACCATAACCCTACCCTAACCCTAACCGTAACCCTAACCCTAACGCTAACCCTAACTCCTACCCTTCTTGACAGCATGGATGGAACTGGAGAGCATCATGCTAAGTGAAATAAGCCAGGTATGGAAAGACAAATACCATATGACCTCATCTTTGAGTGGAACCTAATCAGCAAATAAAAAAGCGAGAAAAATGTCCAGAGACATGGAAATAAAGAACCAACTGACAATGATGAGAGGGGAGGGTTGAGTGGGATAATAGGGGAAGAAGCGGAAATGTCAAAACAAGGAACTTTTAATAAAGGGCCCATGGAGAAAGACGATGTGGAGGGTAGGTTTAAATGTGGATGTGGGGGAAAGTGGGACAGGGGGAGAGTTATGGAGGTAGATGGAAACAACTGTAATTAAACAACAATAATTAAATAAGTAAATAAATCCAAGCAAAAAAATTAAGCAGATAGAAAAAAAAAGGAAGTTGAACTTACTGACAACTTTGCTAATTCCAAATCACAGCAAAGATCATTTGAAGTTTATTTCCAAATGTTAAATTTGTATCATTGAGTTTTATAATATGTTTTGCTTTAAATGCTAAATTTCAAATTTTGTACTCACCTCCAAATATTTTATCACAAAAAAGAAGACTTTTGGGTTATAATTAATGTGTGTGCCTGGGTGTGGCAAAATAAGACCTTTCTGGTTTGGCCAAGACAACATTAAAGTGTTCTGGGCATTCTTTTACTGGTCACTGGCAGGACCTCTGTTGAGCTACTTGACACCTTACTGTCCCTCCTTCTTCTCATCTGATCCTGCCCCTTGTCCTGCCTCCCTTTCCTCCGGCTCTCTAACACATTGCTTGCTCACCCCAGTCTGTGCCACTTTATGCTCCAGGAGGTAACTCCAGTCAGAGTGCTTCCTCAGGGGAGGCAATTTTTGCTGCAAGACTTTAACACAGTTGCACCATCTCTAAGTCCTCATATGTATAGTTATTTCTCACCGCATACTAACAGGTAACTATGCCTTGACTCCCTGCCCCTACCTCACCTTCGTCTACCCTCTTTCGAGCAGCCTTTGTGATCTTGCAAAATATAGACCTGGTAATAGTTGTCTCCATCTCTAAAACTTTTAGTGAGTTTTTTTCTTTAAGATGGCAGTGGATTATGTGGAAGCTACACTCACCTCTCTCCAGGACAAAACCAAAATGATAACAAAATTAAAGAACAATTATCCTGAATAACCAAGTGAAGACTAGCTGAAGAGTAGTATTATAACCAAGGATTTGCAGGAGAAGCCACATTGAGTCTGGTAGGAAGGGAGGAGATATGAAAAGGGTTGGCTCTGTTCCCATGGGTGGTAGCTGGGGTTCCAAGAGATATCTCAGCTGCAGAGGGGTTTCCTCCTGAGAAGTTTGGGACCTAAATTCCAAACTGGTCTCAATTTCTCAGAGCACCAGAGCCCGGAAAAGGTGCTTACATAACATCAGCATAGTTTCTGTCCACCAGAAAGAGATTGAAGTCTTCTTGAGACACAGGAGCCCTCTTAAAGGGACAATGTACACAATTTTGTTCACACTCACTCTCTCTGGGTTCTGGCAGAGAAAGGGCAGAGAAGACTTGAGTTACATGAAGAGAGTCAAGGGTTTGTGGCTATGGGGAGAAACCTGGGGGGACAGCCACCAGGATCCTTGTGCTGAGTCATTCTCCAGCACATTCAGACACCATCTTTCTTGAATGGAGCTCTTCCCTCTAAGAGGCATCAGCCTGGGGGTGGAAATTACCCCACCCTCTGGACTCCCTCTTGCCACACCTTGTGGAGTTTTTAAGCCCTGGTGAGGAGTCAGCTGCCTTGATCAGAGTGTAGAAATCTGGGAAGATACAGTGGGCGTCAGTGACTGAGTTGTGTGGCTTTGGGGCAGGAGCCATTCCTCCCACTTTCCAATGAACCCTGCTGACACTTCCCCTTCATGGGAGATCTGATAAAATCACCCTCTCAGCTTCTGATAAGATCACCATCATGGCTTCCTCTAGACCCATCCTTCAAGCTCTAGAGGCCCCACCAACCTGACTCCTAGTGGCTCTACCCTGACTAAGTTGGGGCAAAATATGGGAAAAACTGTGTCCTGTAGCTCTGAGGCTGGGGCAAAAACCACCACCTTCTCTGACCCTGAATGGCACCTCCTCCTAATGGGAGATACACTAGCCCTAACTTCCTGACACTGCCAGAGGATCTTTCGGTGACTAAGCCTAACAGGCAGGTGGAGGCACCTGGAGGAAGATCTCAGGGTACCTTGAGACTTTTGCTGTACCACCCCTGGACGCAGTGCTGGTAAAAGCCAGCTTTGGTGTGCTGCTCAGTACTTCATGCATGCACCCAAGCCCAGCAGAGGCAGCCACAAACAGTTGAGCAGTTGTTACTCCAAACAGGTTGCCAAGAGCCAGATACAGACACCGTCTGACTTTGGCGTGCATCAGAGGTCCTCTCAAGAGGCCCAGAACCAACATACCCAATGGCTAGATTCAGAAACAGAAAAACATATTTCAAAGAATGAAATGGCAATAAATACATACCTATCAATAATCAGTTTAAATGTAAATGGCTTAAATGTTCCAATCAAAATGTATAGGGTAGCTGAATGGATGAGAAAGCAAGACCCATATATATGCTGTCTGTAAGACACCTACCTCAGAACTAAAGACACACACAAACTAAAAGTAAAGGGATGAAAAAAAGATTTTTTGTGCAAACGGAAATGAAAGAAAAACTGGGGTAGCAATACTTATATCTGACAAAATAGGCTTTAAATCAGGGTTATAGTAAGAAACAAAGAAAGACATGACATAATGATAAAGGGAGCAATCTGACAAGAGGATATAAATCTTGTAAATATTTGTGAACCCAATATAGGAGCACCTAAATATGTAAAGCACATCTTGAAGGACATAAAGGGAGAGGTTGAGAGTAATATAATAAGATATTTTAATACTCTATTGACATCAATTGATAGATCGCCCAGACAGAAAATCAATAATGAAATGGTGGCCTTAAATGACACATTAGATCAGATAGATTTAATTGATATTTTAGAAGTATTTCACCACAAAGCAGCAGAATATACATTTTTAAAGTGCACCTGGAACATTTTCTAGGATGTACCACATGTTAGGACACAAAACAAGTCTCAGTGAATTTTAAGAAATTGCAATCAGCCCTGGCTGGTGTAGCTCAGTGGATTGAGCATGGGCTGTGAACCAAAGGGTTGCTGGTTCAATTCCCAGTCAGGGCACATGCCTGGGTTGCAGGCCAGGTCCCCAGTAGGGAGCCTACGAAAGGCAACCACACATTGATGTTTCTCTCTTTTTCTCCCTCCTTTTCCCTCTGTCTAAAAATAAATAAAACCTTTAAAAAAAAGAAAAGAAATTGAAATCATATCAAGCATCTTCTCTGACCATAAAGGTATGAAACTAGTAATCAATCACAAGGAAAAAACTGAAAACACACAAAAACATGGAAGGTAAATAACATGTTATGAAAGGGTGAATAAGTTGATAATAAGATTAAGGCAGAATTCAAAAGATGTCTTGAAACAAATGAAAATGAGAATTCAACAACCTAAAACATATGGACACAGCAAAAAGAATTCTAAGAGGGAAATTCGTAGCACTCTAAACCTACCTGAAGAAACAAGAAAAATCTCAAACCATTTCATTGTACACTGAGAAAACTGGAAAAACAACAATAAAGCACAAAGTGCATAGAAGGAAGGAAATATTGAAGTTAGAGCAGAAATAAACTAGAGTCTATAAAAGAAACAATACAAGGGATCAATGCAACCAGGAGCTGGTTCTTTGAAAGAATAAACAAGATTGACAAATCTTTAATCAGACTCATCAAGAAAAAAAGAGAAGACCCAAATAAACACAATCAGAAATGAAGGAGGAAAAGTAACAACTGACACCAAAGAAATACAAAGGATTGTTAAGAAAATATTATTAACTATGTGCCAACAAATTGGACAATATGGATAAAATAGATAAATTCCTAGAAACATACAATCTTCCAAAGCTGAATCAGAAAGAATCTGAGAATCTGAATAGAGAGATTACAAATAGTAAAATTGAAGTAGTAATCAAAAAACTCCCAATAAACAAAAGTCCTGGACCAGATGACTTCACAGGTGAATTTTACCGAACATTCAAAGAATTAACACCTATGGTTCTTTAACTGTTCCAAAAAATTCAAGAATAGGAAAAACTCCCAAGCTCATTTAGCAGGACAGATTTATCTTAATTTCAAAACCAGATAAAGACACTACAAAGAAAGAAAATTATAGGCCAATATCCCTGTTGAACATAGATGATAAAATCCTCAACAGAACATTTAGCAAACCAGATTCAGCAATACATTAAACAGCTCATACATCATGATCAAGTGGGACTTATTCCAGGGATACAAAGCTGGTACATTTGCAAATCAATACATTTGATTCATCACATAAACAAAATGATGGGTTAAAATCCACATGATCATATTAATAGATGCAGAGGAAGCATTTGATAAAATCTGGCACCCGTTTATGATAAAAACTTTTGGCAAAGTGTAAATAAAGGGAACAATTCTAAGTGTAATAAAGTCCACATATGACAAACCACAACCAACATCATACTCAATGGGCAAAAAACACAAGTATTCCCCTTAAGATGGAAACAATACAAGGATGTCCACTTTTACCTCTCTTATTTAGCATAGTACTGGAAGTCCTAACCATATCAATCACACAAGAAGAAATAAATGGCATTCAAATTGGAAAGGGTGAAGTAAAACTGTTAATATTAAGATTCCGTCAAAAATTACTAGACACGATCAATGAATTCAGTAAAGTAACTGAATACAAAATAAATATCTAGAAATCAGTTACATTTTCATACACCAAAAATAAACTATCAGAAAGGGAAACTAAGGTAACAATCCCATTCACAATTGCTTCAAAAAAATAAAATACCTAGGAGTAAATTTAACCAAGGATGTAAAAGACCTGTACTTTTGAAAAATTGTAAGACACCAAAGAAAGAAATTGAAGAATATACAAAGAAGTGGAAGCATATGCTGTGTTTATGAATAAAAAGAATTAACATCATTAAAATGTCTATACTACCCAAAGCAATCTATAGATTCAATACAATTTCTATCAAGATAGTAATGGTGTATTTCATAGAACTAGAACGAATATTTGAAAAATTTATGTGGAACCACAAAAGACCCAGAATAGCCACAGAAACCCTGAGAAAAAACAAAGTTGGTGAAATCATGCTGCCCAATATCAAACTACACTATAAGGCCATAGTAATTAAAACAGCATAGTACTGGCATAAAAACAGACATATACATTAATGGAACAGAATGGAGAGTCCAGAAGTAGATCCATGCCTCTAAAGTAAACTCATATTTGACAGGGGCAGTAAAAAATTATAATGGAGTAAAGATAATCTATGCAATGTACGGTGTTGGGGAAAAGTGGACATATAAGTGAAAAAAGGGAAATGAGACCACCTTCTTATACCATACACATTAATAAACTCAAATGGATTAAAGAATTATATGTAAAACTCAAAAGCATAAAAATTTTAGGAGAAAACAAAGGTTGTAAAATCTAGAACATTTATTAATATATTTTCTGGTAAATTACCTCAGGCAAGGGAAACAAAAAATATAAATAAGTTGGACTACATCAAATTAAAATGTTTCTGCACAGCAAAGGAAACTATCCAGAAAATGAAAAGACAACAAACACACTGAACATTGAATGGGAGAATATCCACCAATGATACATTTGATAAGGGGTTAATATCCAAAATTTATAAGGAACTTATAAATTCAACACCAAAAACAATTCAATTAAGAAATGAGGAAAGGACTTGATAGACACTTCCTCAGAGAGAAATACAAATGGCCAATAAGCATACAAAAAGAAGCTTAATGTCATTAATCATCAGAGAAATGCAATTTAAAACCACAATGAGATCACCTCACACCTTCCAGAATGGCCATTAACAAAAATCAACACTCAAGAGTTGGTGATATGGAGAAAAGAGAACCCCGGTACTGGTGCTGTTGGCGGGAAGGAATACAGATTGGTGAAGACACTGTGGAATGCAGTATGGACTTACCTCAAGAAATTGAAAGTTGAACTTCTTTATGACCCCATGATCCCACTTCTGGGAATATATCCTAAGAAACCCCCAAACACAAATTCAAAAGGACATTCATACCCCTATGCTCATTACAGCATTATTTAAAAGAGCCATGATTTGGCAGCAGCCCAAGTGCCTGTCTGTAGATGAAGTGGATAAAAGAGCTGTGGTACATTTATACAATGAAATACTACTACTCCACCATAAAAAAGCATGGATAGACCTGAAGAGGATTATGCTAAGTGAAATCAGGCAGTCAGAGAAAGCCAAGTACCATGTGATTTCACTTCTTGTGGAATATAATAAACAAAATAAACTAACAACAAAATAGAAACAGACTCATAAATACAGAGAACAGTCTGACAGCTTTCAGAGGGGAAAGGTATTGGTGACTCGGTGAAAAAAGGTGAAGGGATTAAGCAAAAAACAAACAAACTCATACACAATAGTATGGTGATTACCAGAGGAAAATGGGGGTGGTGGGAGGCAGAAGAGGATAAAGGATGGTTAAATGATGATGAAAGGAGACGGGGTGGTGTATACACAGAACAATATACAGATGATGTATTACAGAATTTTATACCTGAAACCTATATAATTTTATTAACTAATGTCACCCAAATAAATTCAATAAAAATAATAAAATGAAATAAAACCTTTAGTGAGTCCCATCACCTACAGAATAAAATCAAGCTCCTTAGCAAAGCATATGAGGGATATCTGCTATTCTGGATACATAAAACCTTGCCTGTCCATATGCTATCTGCATATTTGCCCCTTCTCTACTGGGCTTCTCCATTTCCTCAGTTTCAAACTTGGATTGAGGAGCCTCGGATTCCTCAACCTCCAAGGTCCAGCTCAAGGGTCACCTCCCCTAGGCCAGTGTGAATAAACCATTCCATGTTCGACACATTGCACACATCGTTTTTAGGGCACTTTGTCAAGCTCAGAGATTAACTATTCACGAATAGTTCTTCCTCCACTACTTCTTCCTTCTCTGTTTGCTCAGGAGCTGGCTCAGAATGGGGGTCACTAAATGAGTGATGTGGAAGACCTGGGAAAAAGGGAATCGTAGCTGAAGAAGGGAAGGAAAGTGCAAGAGAGAGAAATGCCTTGGATATTGTGCAGTAAGAATAGATTTCCATATACTTAACAGGTCAGGGGCAAAAATATGTTGTGAGAGGGTTGCATATTGGTTTCATCCATGAATTTTTACCATGATTCCCTCACACTATAGGATTGGGCACTGTCCTTGTTGCTCCTGGATTAGAAATGTCTAGGTCTAATTACTCCTCATGACACCACCTCCCCATGAACTGAAAGCCACAGTCCTCCAAGGAGGTCAGTCTCTCTCTTCCTTTGGTTACCCCAGCTACCCCTGCATATTGTGAAAAGTACTTTTACTCAGATGTGTGACTTACCACACAGGCAGTAGCCTTTGTTTAGAACATGGTGATTCATTACCAAATTGATTCTGGGAATGAAAAGCAAACCAATGCTTCTTAGCAGGGGAGTTTTCTTAAATATTTCCTATAATAATCTATCTGTCCTCTGAAAGTCTGAATTTCCATCCCATAGTTTCACTAGAACTGGTTTCCATTAGTGACAAAGTACATTTTTTTTCTATTTTAAAGAAATGAAAGGTAGTGGTAAACTCTTGGAAACATCCTACAGAAAAAACAGAAAAAGTGAATTCATTCCAATAATTTAATTTGTCCTTCCATCCATCAGATTCCTGAGCATTTGCTATTTGTCAGACATATGTGCTGGGTGCTAGAGATGCCAAAAAAAAGATACTGCCAGGCTTGGCTGCACCACTTTCCCAGAAGCGTTGAAGAGGCTCAGAGGGCACGGTTCACTTTGTAAAATCAACCCACAGGCCACAGAGCACATGACCTCTAGTATGTATAGAATGAATAAATATAGGGATGCCATTTCCTAGATATGATATCCCATCAATCACAGAAAGAAAGAGGTGACCAGTATATGACAAGTGTTGTATCATTTACTTAGTCTATAGTGCAAGTTGGATAAAATCTTGAACCTTGTCAGAGGATGATAACAATTCAAGTAACGAGTTTTATTAATCAGGTTTCTGCAAACAGGAACTATATCATCTTTGTTATATGGTCTTTGTTTGTAGTTTCAAAGCACATTAAAATGTTATATCTTTATTTCACCCAATAAAGCTGTAAGCTACATACTTTTTGTCCTCATTTTGTAGCTGAAGAAACTAAGCATCTGAAAGTTTAAGTGGCTTGCCCACACATGACTAGTGAGTAGTGTGTCAGGCACTGGAGCCTAAAGCCCTGCCTCCATGTCTGTAAACATTGTCACCTGAATTCTCCAAGGAGCCCTGCCCTCAACCTTGGATCCAAGCTGATTGCCAGATTTCTATAGAGCCAGTGCTTTCTCTCTGAAAGTTTGAAAGCAGTACATGAAAATGTGAGCAAAATGAGACCTCGTAATCCCATAGCAAATCCCTTCTCCATTGCTAGTCAAAGGGTTCTGCAAGCCAGAAGAGAATGAAATGGAAATATCAAAACAATGAATTAGCAACCAAAGGCCTAATTCTGGGCTCTTTAAGAGAGAGAGCTTCAGGAAGGCTGAGTTTGAGCCCCAGCACACCCTGGCTGGAGAACAATGGACAAAAGTCATTCAGCTCATACCCAATGCCACATTCTGAGGACAATTCAAGCAGCTCCTTTAGTAACTAGCCACAAGCAAGGCAGAAGGCCAACACCTTGCACCTGACTTCCTGTTCCCTCTCTTCCTAGCAGTGGTCCATATCTTGGGTTTTTACGTTACCCAGATTTAATATACTTTCCCAGACTCCAATCTCTTTCTGACTCCTTGCACAGAATAATCAGAGGACCTACCATCACAAGACTCAGTTGAGGACCCTGCAGCCCTGCCGTAACCAAATTATGCCACAGATGCCAGAGTAAGCTGCCCAGGCAGCCTCCATGGCTAAAATATGTGACCATCCCACACACACACTGGTAAACTTATTCCTGAAAGTGGAAAACAACTTCATCAAAAATAAATAATAAGGCCCTTGTCTTTACACGGCAGGCCTCCACCATAAGACAAACAGGGAGCAGTGGTAAATGTATCCAGTGGGCAGCCCCTTGGCCAGCACAATGGATGAGTCTCTTAGATTTTCTATGTATACAAATAAGAAGCCTGCTCAATGAACTAATCACTTATATAGCCTTTCCATATGTGGAGTTTCAGTTTAAAACTCTGAAAAAGCCATCTTCATAATGTTTTCTTGTAGTTGTCTCTTCCAGTTCACTTAAATTAATTCATCTGTAATTGTCCTCACAGTTGTGTAATGGAGAGGGTTTTTTTTAGGTGTATTTTATTTATACTATCACAGTTTTTCCAATTTTCCCCCTTTATCCCCCTTCTTCCCTGCATCCCCCAACCCTCCAGCATCCCCCCCTTAATTCATGTCCGTGGGTTGTACATATAAGTTCTTTCAGTGTAGGAAATCTTTTCACACACGTGAAGAATCATAGCCCCGGGATTCACGCGTGTCTGAACACGGCTCCGTGTGAAAAAACTACTCCCGAGTGGGCCGGTGTGATCCATGTCCGTGGAAAAAGAATTCTCTGAAGGGACATTGGGCTAACATCCTTTTTAAAATTTATCACCTTGCTGAGTCCCTTCCCCCAGAGTCAAGGGGCTTATGTTAATGGATGTCTGGGATTCCTCCCTGCACTAATGTTTATCTTCCTGAATAAACAGTTTGCTTATCTATCCCCTTCTAATATATCTTTACCACTTAGTGTAGACCCCTGTTCCTCTCATAGTTGATTAATGGCCATTCCAATGTTAATGTGTCCTGAATTTCCTAATAAAAACCCAGCTGAGCTACGCTCGAGGCCTTTCCTAGACACTGAGGGAAGGGTTCGTGGCACTGGACTTCCTTTTCCAAGCGTGTTTCTGTGTGAGATTCATTCACGTGATCGGTTGTGGTCACCCACTGATTTTGCGGGACGAAATCCCAGCATCTCATTTCTGTTTCCTATACAATTTTTTATCTCCCCCCATCTATTTTAAGCGTACCAATTATGCTTCTCCAGTGTATGTGCCTTTTTCCACCTATTTCTCCGCTCCCTCTCCCCACTGAAAACCCTCCATGTGATGTCCATTTCTCTGATTCTGTTGTTGTTCTAGTTGCTTAGTTTTTGTTTTTGTTGTTTTTCTTTGCTTTTTTTTTAGGTTCAGTTGTTAATAGCTGTGAGTTCGTTGTCATTTTACTGTTCATATTTTTTATCTTCTTTTTCTTCGATAAGTCTCTTTAACATTTCATATAATAAGGGCTTGGTGATGATGAACTCCTTTAACTTGACCTTATCTGGGAAGCACTTTATCTGCCCTTCCATTCTAAATGATAGCTTTGCTGGATAGAGTAATCTTGGATGTAGTTCCTTGCCTTTCACAACTTGGAATACTTTTTTCCAGCCCCTTCTTGCCTGTAAGGTGTCTTTTGAGAAATCAGCTGACAGTCTTATGGGAACTCCTTTGTAGGTAAGTCTCTCCTTTTCTCTTACTGCTTTTAAGATTCTCTCCTTATCTTTAATCTTGGGTAATTTAATTATGATGTGCCTTGGTGTGTGCTTCCTTGGGTCCAACTTCCTTGGGACTCTCTGAGCTTCCTGGACTTTCTGGAAGTCTATTTCCTTTGCGAGATGAGGAAAGTTCTCCTTCATTATTTTTTTCAAAAACGTTTTCCATTTCTTGCTCTTTCAGAGGTTGGAATGTTTAAAACTGTCCCAGGGGTTCCTACGCCTCTCCTCATTTTTTTGAATTCTGATTTCTTCATTCTGGTCTAGTTGAATGTTTAACCATTCACCAGAATTTCTTCCTTCTGCTCCAGATTGTTGATTTAAGTGCTGGTTTCCTTCCCTTCACTATTGGCTCCGTGTATATTTTTATTTATTTCACATTGCATAGCCTTCAGTTTTTTCTTTATTTTGTGATGATGCTCAACCATTTCTGTGAGCATCCTAATATTAGTCTTTTGAACTCTGCATCTAATAGGTTGGCTATCTCTTCATCATTTAGTTCTGTTTTTGGAGATTTGATCTGTTCTTTCATTTGGGCCATATTTATTTGTATCTATGCACCTGTTACATTGTAAAGGGTGTAGCCTTAGGTATTCAACAGGGTGGGGCAACCCACATTGGTGCACTGTGGCACTGTATGTGGGGGATGGGTCTGAGAGGGAACAATGCAGCTTACTGGACTCTCAGCTGGCTTTCAGTCACTTCCCCGACTACCCACAAGCAAATTGGGCCCTTTTGGTGCTTATTCCCAGGTAGGTGGGTTTGTGTACATTCTAGGGCCCTGTGGGTCTCTCCAATGAACTCTCCTGTGAGGCTGGGAGTTTCTCCCACCACTGCAGCCCCCACAGGGTTTTACAGTCAGAGGTTAAAAGGCTTTATTTCACCAGGTTGGAACTCTGGATTGCGTGGTCTGTCTCACTCCCCAGTTGTTTCTCCCAGTTTATCCGCACACAATTGTGGGACTGCCTGGTCTGCCAGCCACAGCCTTGGCCACCCCAGTCCTCCAGCTGCCACCTTGCCACTTGTTCTCTCCACCCCACTGCCCATCTCATTCCCTCCTACCAGTCTGAATGAATGTTTCTAACACATTCATTTTTAAAGCATTTTAAATTTGTTGTTCTTCTTCTTTGGGTTGTGTGAGGAGGCAAAGTGTATCTACCTATACCTTCATCCTGGCCAGAAGTCCCTTGTTCATATCTTTACACTAAAAGAATAAGATACGTAAAAAAAGAACCTCTAACCCCAAAATCACAAGACCAGAGTTGAATTCTGAAGTTGCTGTGTTACCTTAAACAAGTAACTTAACCTATATGAATTTTAGTTTCTCCATCTGTAAATAGAGAATAATTAAACCTAGCCCACAGTATGGTTATATACGTACAACAGATGGATGAGCATAGTAAAAATGTAATCATATCATTGCTATCACTTGCCTCTTTCAAATGTATTCATTATACTCTTAAAACCTGGGGATTTTTATGAAAGTTAAATAAGAAGAAATAAGCAACGAAAGCATAAAAGAAATAGCTATACCATCACAACATGACTTTTTCAAGTTACACATGGAATTAAACAAGCCAGGTATTATACATTCCACTTCAGACCTGGAGGTGGCGCAGAGAGGTCTCCAGCTTGGGGTAGAAGCAGCTTCCATCATCCCAGAGTGGGAGCCATCCAGGAAAAGACCTTGGCATGGGAGAAGGAGGAGGGGAGGAGGGAGGCACTCAGAAACCTCCAAATCCTTTGACAGGGTAGAAGATGTCACAAGCCCTCTCCAGACTAAAGACCACACTGGTAAAGCCATCCTCTGACTTTCCAGGAGCGTTGCCTATGCAATGACCTGGAAGGGTATCAGGCACCAATGTAGGCACTGTGCTAGTTAGACTCCTTCAAGATGCAGTGATTAGTGACCGTGCTAGCTTTGGCACCAACTGGTTTATACGTACTTTCTAAACCAGGGGCCATGTGCTGTCAAACTCAGCTGAAGTATTGCTCCATTTGGTTCGTCTTCCTCCCACCCACCCTGTGCTGGTTTGTTTCACACATGGTAGATTTGAATTTTCAACCTCCATCCCCATCCCATTCTAACGTGTCTTCCTACACAGAAGGACCTAGAAAACCTAAGTTCATGTCCCAGATTTCTTGGCAGCTGGGGTTCCATGAGATTTGGGACCTACAGATCAGATGCAGGCACAGGCAACTCCAATTCTGAACAGAGGTCCTGGTGAGAGGACACATCTGCTTGACCTGTCCTGGAAAAGGTGGCCTGGCCCTGAAACAGCAGCTATGCCATCAGTTTCCTGATCAGGGATAGGCAGCTGCTTCCATAGGAGCCTGACTCTGGTATAAATTTGAACATTATTCCTGTTAGTTTATTGTAGAGCCTTTTTCATCCTTCCCAACAATTCTGAAGACTAGCTCTTTCCTTTCATATGTCTCTTTCTGCTCAGTGGATTCTGTTACCTGCAGCTAAGAGCGTGGACCCAGACAGCCAGTTAGAGTTTGAAGATCCCTTCAGTATGCCAGGAGCTCTGGCTTACAGAACCATCTTAGGAAAGCTTTTGTGAGGTAATTCTCATCAAAATAGTAATAATAATAAAATAACCTAGCATCAACAGGTTGATATATTATGGCATGTCTATTGCCCAATGTAATAAATATAAAAAAGACTTCAAAAAAGCATCATTTTGCTTCAGCCCTCAAGTTAAAAATAGTTTAATTTACAGAGACAAGTAGGAAAGAAAAAGGTCACAAAAGTGAAAGGTTACACAAATGTTGCATCTGAAAAGGGTGGTTTTCATTTACTTTTTATATTAGGTAGTCATTTGGACTGACATGTGTACCTCTCACTGTTACAAAGAAGTTACGATTCTCACGTGTTGGGAGCCGCCTATACCCATTTCTGGCAAAATCAGGATGGATAAGATGCCTCTGCACAGCAGAAGTGACATTGGCAGTCCTCCTACAAGTCTCTCCCTTTGCCTTCTTGCTTTTATTTTACTACTGAGAATTAGCACAATCCAACTATCCTGGCCATTTCCCCCACATGAAAGGGTTAAAGAGAATTGGGCTTTAAACAGAGCAGCTGAAAATTGCTGGGAGAGGCCATTACTAAGAATGTCTTAAACAGTTCTCACCGAAGCTTGAAATTTATCACTTCTTCTTACACTGAACAGGAATGTTTGTCACTAAGACTAGAAATATACACAAGATAGAAGATTTTTAATAAACTAGAAAGTTTTAGTGAAAAGTTATAAATGTAGTGAATAAGATTTACATTTCAAAGAAATTGCAGATAAGACCATCCTGGTGCCTGGGAGAACTGCCAGACCACTCGGGATCACTGACAGATGTTTATTCCCTGGGATCACCTAATAGGTAGGAATGCCTCGGCCTGCATGCCCTCCCCCCTAGATGTCAAAGTACAAAGACTAATTTCCGCATAAATCTTTAATTAGTAATTTAGAGATATCTAAGACTTTAAAAATATGTCAGCCATTAATTAGTACCTGAAAGTTTATAGTTTGTGATTGATACTGTTCCTAGCTAATAAATTGGTAATTCTCCTTATCTAAACAACCATTTGTTTAGCATAAGTGGTATCTGAAATGTTCTGTGCTTTTTCTAATTGCTTGTACGTCAGCTTTTTTCTGCCTTAATGATTTGTAGTATGCATCTGTTTTTTCTACTGATTGTGAAAAGCCCCCTCGATAAAAATAAAGAAAACTTCTTTGTGAGTGTCAGTCAGAGCAGAGAGGCCTGGCTGTCCTCAGGCACTCCAGAGACAGGGTGTTTGGATTCGTTCCCTTTCACCTTTACCATCCATCCTCCAGGGACTCACAGAGGCTGGCCCTCTGCAGTCACGAGGAGGGGTTGCAGATTGTTTCAGGTTTTCACGTTAGACCTCATCCATATTGGGTTATTCCAGAGCTAGGACTATTCTAATGGTCATCCTCACTGTTTCTAGTAAGTACACAAATGTAATTTCTTCTGCTGTGAATAACACCCACAGGAGGGTAGGAGGGACAAGTGATACTAAATAATTTTTGTAAGATTCTTCCTGCATATTTTCAGAAAGGCATTTTGAATTTTTAAGTTGTGTGTTTTGGGGCAAGAAAGTAGGCCTGCTTGCATGAGCGTCCTCTGCATGGAAAAAAAAAAGGTTTCTATCCTGGTGCTGGACACCTATTCCATGGCAATGCTGACACACAGAATGCTTTTGCAGTTAAAAAAGGTAACTTGGGAAATTCAATGCCTGAGTCTGAACCGTAGGGACAATGTGCCTATGAGGGTGCCTCTGTGTTCACACCATAGGTGTTTTATAAACCTGAAACCACATATGAAAAGATGAGACAACTGTAAGATTGGGGACAGAGAAACGTCATTATGATATGAATAAATAGAAAAATAATGACTCCCTCTCTAAAATGTAACTGAGCTTATGGACTGAAACTGGACAAAATTCTGCTTACCATTTGGAATTAATATTAAAAATTGCCAAGTCACTAACAATCATAATGGAAAACTACCATATGGAAAATTAATCAACATGTTTTTGGAAGCAGAAAATCACTGCAATATTTTAAATATCCAAAAAAAATCCATTAAACATATTTCTGGGCATTTTTCCTCTCATTGGGGTGAGAGCAGTACTTCCATTAACACGAGAGTGAACTATTCATGTTCTCAGAAGGGGTGAGGTGTTAATTGCCAATGAAGAATATAAATTTGGCTCAAGAGCTCAGGCATGGCTCCCAAGCCCATGCAGGCGCCTGTGCCTTTTGGCTCATGACTTAGGTGGGGAACATTACTTCTTTGTTCTGGGAGCTCTAGTGGGCAGCCCAGTTCCCACCCATGAAGATACTGGATAACTATTATTTCCCAGCAGTTACGGTAACCAGCTCCTAGATAGATTGTTAGGGACTGGGAGGTGCAGGCAGTTGTGGGTGCATGTGTCAGGATTTAAATCAAACTTCATTATTTTAAAGTGGCATTTTCTTAATTTCTTCCTATGGCTACAGTGCACTGCAGATTGCTTTGATCTATCTATTCAACTGTTATATGTTAGGAGTCAAAATGTGATTCTTAATAATTACTTAATGGGACATCAGTCAGGAGAAAGGTGCTCACTGGGATGAGAGGCTGGGTAATGGAGCATACCCCCTAACCTCCACCATCTACTAGGAGCCCCAGAAAATGGGTGAATGTTCTGGGGATCTCAGGGTGAATGTAACCATGACAGCCTGTGGTTGCTGAGGGAACAGTGCAGCTCTGCTCCTCCTGTTTCTACATTATTCCACACTTCAGTTCTGTTCTAATGAAAGTGCATAATTTCCCTCTCTTTCCCCACAAGGCTACAAAGGCAGCTGGGACACAGGGTTGTTTGGAAAATATGGGGAACAGACAAGAGAGGAACATAGAGGGCTTCCAGGTGGAAAAGTTCTTCAGCTAGTAGTTCACAACAGATAGCAGATAATTGACATCTGATGGCAAAGTCCTGAACCAAGATGAGTGTCCCAACCCCAGGGACCAGCTGGGTTTGCTGTACTTGATCCAAGAGTAGAGCCTGGGATGCAATTCTCCCAGGAAGGCCTCTTTCCAGGTCCAAAACCGCAGACTTTAGGGGTGGCCCACACAAACTTCTGACATTCCAGGTCAGTGATTCGTTAACCACAGTGCACAAGGGTTCTCTGAGCTGAATACAGGCTGTGCTTGGACTGTTTATTTGTTTCTGGTGAAATTTCAGCATCCAATTTATGAAAAAAATAAAAGGAGGGAGAGGAAGGGAAGAATTGAAGGGGAGAGGAGGAAAAGTGAGGGAATGGTAGTGGAGAAGAAAGAAGGAAAAGGATCAGCATTAGATTTCCAATGACTGCTTCAGGTGAAAGAGCAATCTTGTTCTTGAGAGTAGGATACCAAAACTTGTCCATATCAAAAAAATAAATAAATTAAAAACACCCATTGCTGTTTCGGGGATATTAAACACAGGACAAAACCAGTGTCTTTTGGGGTAGAAAACAGAAGCCATTCCTTTCTCAGAACTCTTTTTGAAGTTTCACTCAGGAGGAAGAGTTAAGCCTACTTTCTGCCTCCCCTCAACATTGGCACCTGTCCCCTACCTTCAGGACAGGCTGAGTCACCTGTATACTCCAGTGATGGACTAGTAGTGTACTCCTCTGGTTTTTTCACTTCTGAGTAGATGGAGAAATTTCCATCTCTCTGCCCACAGCAATCTAAGGAGGCTACCACAAAGAAACCAAGGAAACTAAGAGAACGTGTTCAGCATTATTTTTAAAAATATATGTGCAACACCCATTAGAATGGTCATTATTTTTTAAAAGAAAATAATAAGGATGTGGAGAAATTTTAATTCTTGTGTATAGCTGGTGTGAGTGTAAAAATAGTACAGCTGCTATGAAAAATAGCATGACAGTTCCTCAAAATGTAACCTTACAGCTACCATATCATCCAGCAATTCCATTTCTGGATATATACTCAAAAAAGTAAAAGTAAGGTCTCAAAGGGATATCTGTACACCCTTGTTCATAGCAGCATAATTCACAGTAGCCAAAAGATGAAAGGAACCAAAGTATCCATCAATGGATGAAAAGATAAGCAAAATATGGTATTTCTGTACAAAAGAGTATTATTTAGCTTTAAAAAGAAAGGAAATTCTGATACATGCTACAACTTGGGTGAACCATGAAGTCATTATGCTAAGTGAACTGACTGTCACAAAAAGACAAACACTGTATGATTCCACTTATATGAGATACCTATAATTGTCAGATTCATAGAGACAAAAAGTAGAATGGTAGTTGCCAGGGACTGTGAGGAGGAGAAATGAGGAGTTGCTGTTGTTGTTCAATGGGTACAGAATTTCAATTTGAGAAGATGAAGAGAGTCCTGAAGATGGATGGTGGCGATGGATGTACAACAATATGAAAGTACTTGATGCTACCAAACTGTACACTTAGAAGTGGTTAAAATGGTACATTTTATGTTTATACCACAATAAAATGTATGTATATGTGCAATGGTCTGAAGCCCTTTGCATTTGAACTTGGGTGGTAAGGAATCTTTTATCTGGGTCACTGATCACCAATTTATTCCCTCTCCCACCTGAGAAGAAATGAAGAATACAGGAAACCAGAGACCTGTACCAGCTGAAGGGGCTGCCCTGTCACAGAGAGTAAAGGAGAATCTCCCTACACTCCATTTTACAGACTCAGTGAAGAAGTAACCTGCCCTGGTCACCCAACCAATGGCGACAATGGGACCTGAAGCTAGGTTGGTCTGCTTCTAAACTTCTTGATCCTGAAACAGGCTATGCTTGTTCCCTCTTGCAAAATATACCAACCCTTTTAAAACTCCCTTGCAAAGGAACCTACTTCCCACCATTTGCATCATCTCTCCAAGGGCTTCCTGAGTTCAAATGCATTTTTACTGTGACCACAGGCCCCAAGTTGTACAGTGCACTACCTACATAGCTGAATGCTAGAGCCCTTGTTAACGCTTTATGTTACTTAAGAGAAAGATAATACAACAGTTCATCAAAATGTTAACACGATTCCTCTACTACAGATACTTTTCCTCTGTTAGAGAATAGGGCCTGCCTCAGATGACTAGAACATATCATGAGCAAGTCTGGATGACAAGGGTCAGGAGGAAAAGTGAGGTGACACCAAAACGATCAATGCCACTGTACATGTCTACACAGATTCACAGCACAGTGGCAGAACATTCTATGGCATCAGTGCCTGCTCTTAGATTTGATATGAAATGCTCAAAGTGGCTCTTGTGCCCTTTTGCCCTATCTTCACCTACTTTCATTCTCTCAATAATAAAAGCAAAATTAAAATGCTGCTTCAGAGATTTTTTAAACCAATTCATTTGATTTCCACACAGTCTCCAAAATGTCCCAATCTGCCTTTACCAAAACCCTGGCATTAGCAAATCTGAGCCTGAAAGCCCCAATGATACTAAGTGATTCTGTGGAACCAGACATGAAGGGGCATTTCTGGACCACAGCTCCTTTTAAAGGGGAAATGAACCTCTGTGGAGACAAATAAGGGGATAGATGCTGTGTGAATGTTCACAGGCCAGAAGGATCAGGTGAGCTTATGACACCAAGCACTCTAAGAGATGGAGAGAGGATAGTGTTCAAAAAGCAGTCTGGGGATAGGAAGAGATCTCTGAGTGGATCAGCAACCAGAAATTGAAAGGAGGCCAAGTGCATAAGCACAGGTAACTCACGACACCTCTGGTCCACCATGTACATTGCAGGTGGCACTGGGAATATCCACATCTCTTAGCCAGTTACCTCATCAACAAAATGGGAGTGTAGCCACCCCAGGGGGGTTCTTGTGAGTATTCAGTAGGAATGTATACAACACCTGCACATAGTAAGAAGTCCATAGTTCTTAAACCAAACTCTGGTCTCCTGCACACAGCCAATCACCACATGGGTTGTGCTCAAGACCAGGTGCTGAGGACTGTGCTGCAGAGGAAAGGAAGCCCAGCTGGGACACTTCTAGCCTGAAGATGCTGGAAGAGGGCATTGAACTTTAACAAGTTCTAAAATCCCCAGCTCACTGTCTGAGATGTAAAACATGAAATCTGATACACTCAGAAGCCCTGGGAGAACACTGATTTTTTCCCCCTTTTCTTTCAATAGGGCATTGACCTATACCTGAAACATCCTTTCTCCTAACCAGTTCAGAGCAGCTAGAACAGCCACTACTTTTTTAAAAATAGGAGCTGTTAAATAAAATGTTTCATTCTGAGATATAATACAGCTAAGAATTGTAAATTAAATGAGGTTTAATTTAAGAAAAGACATTTGAGTATAAGGTGTGGCTGTATTATATGCCGTTCTCCCACTGCTTAAGTTAAGACTCAGGAAGTTTCTTTTGCCAAATAGGCAAATGGGATATACAAGGTAGTGTTACCTATCTGGGAACCATTGATCTACGAAGTGGACAGGACACAGAGCCATGAGGCTGTGGGGTAGGTAGAGTGGACACAGGAGGCCCAAGCTGTGGAAGCAGAGTTGGTTTCTATTTCTACATCCAAGATAATCTCCACCAATACAACCAATTTAAGGTACTTGGCCATAAAATTGAAGTAATACATACACAAATTTATGTAAGTAACAGTGAGTAAGAAAAGGTCACTTCTGGCATAAGGACTCAAAAACAATTCCTTGGAAGTTGTAGCATATGAGAAATTCTTGGAGGAGAGGAAGAATTTCAGCAGACAGAATAAGGAGGGAAAGGCAAAAGCAGAGATTAGATGTTGAGATAGCACAGTGACATACTGGAAATGTACCATAGAGAGTAATGGAAAATTGACCAGAAAGCTAGGTTATGGTTGGATTAAAGTGGATCATAAAAATGCCAAGGAGCATGGACTTAGTTTAGTGGCCACTGGAAAGAACTGAAGTTGAGCCCAGGGTGGCTATGGAATCAGGGTCATGCAATAGCACAATTGCCAACAGGGTTTCTAATAGCTGTATGGTGGGAATTTAAGTACATGGTCGAGACACAACAGGGAGGTGGGGTTTGGTCAGGGGGCTCAGGACAATGCCTGTTTACTAAGTAGTATGTCAACTACTGATCTGGTTGTACCAGGGTACAGTGGCTCAGTGTCAAACCTATCTTTGGGCTCTCTAAACCCCACACCCTTAGGCATATGTTTCAATTTTCCCAAGATGACCCATTTCAATGAATGGGCTTCTTTCTAAGCCCTTTGGATTTCAACTTCTTTTGTTCAACTCTCTTGTGAAATCTCCTGCACAGAGTTTAGGGCAGGGAGTTTGGAAGCCCTTCTTAAGCTGCAACTCCACCTTCTTTTCTGTTGAGGGCTACTTACACCCATTTCTTGGCGAAGCCAGAATAGGTGGGACACATCAGCACAGCAGAAGCGACAATTGACAGTCCTTATGCAAGTCTACCCCTTCACCTGCTTGCTTTTACTGAGAATTAGCACAATTTAACCATCCTGGCCACTTCCCCCACATGAAAAGGTTAAGGAGAGGAACTGAGCCATTAAGCAAGCAAGCCACCTGAACGCTGAAAGAAGAGCAGCTGCTAATTGTTGGGAGAGGTCATTACTAAGAAATGTCTTAAATGGTTCTTTCTGAAGCTTGAAATTTATCACTGAGCATGAATGTTTTATTACTAAGACTAGATAAATAGGGAAGGTAGGAAGCTTTAGCTAAAAATAAGAGACTAAAAGATTTTAGTAAAAAGTTAAACATAAGAAATAGATTTACATCTCAAAGAAATGTAGATAAGAGCTTCCTGGCGCCTGATAGGATGGCCAAACATCTAAAGCCCTGACAAATGTAGTTAATGGTTAGGATGCCTTAGCCTATGTGGCATTTCCTTTAAAACTACAAAGAGTAACTTCTACTTATATCTTTAATTACTAACTTAAAGAGATCTAGGACTTTAAAAATATATGTTTAGCCATTAACTAGTACCTAAGAATTTTGTAGTTTGTGATTAACACTGTTCCTAGCTAATAGATAGATTAGCAAACCTCCTTATCATAACATCCATTTGTTTAAGCATAGGTGAAAATTAAAGTACTCTGTAACTACTTTTGTAAGTCAGCCCTTTCCTGCTATTAATGATTTGTGGTATACATCTGTTTTTTCTACTGCTTGTAAAAAGAATACCCTTTAAAAATAAAAAAATAAAAAAAAACCTTTTTGAGTCAGTCTGGCACCAGAAGTCTAGCTAGCCCGGCCAGATCCCAGAGGCTTGGCCATCCTCCTACACCCCTCAGAGAGTGTCTGGAGTCGTCTCATTCTGCCTTGCCATCCATTCTTCGGGGGAACCCTAAGAATTGCTGAGGCTGGACCTCTGCACTTTTCTTCCACAATTCCTTTTCTGTAGTTACTTATGGACAGTTAGGATGCTAGTGAACATACTTAATTAGGGCTGAACTGTGGAAATGAGAGACAATGGAATGGGAAGGAAGAGATAAGTGAACACAACATTAGGAAGCAAGGGTCTATTTGGATTCAGTTACTAAGTGACAGGAAAAGATAGAGAACATTTAAAGGTAGAGGTCATCTTTCAAGTTCAGGTAACTGAAAGAAGAGTAATGTCATTAATATGACTAGGGAAATTGGGAGGATGAGATGGGTTAGAGAGAAAAGGAAAAAGGAGAAGTCAACTTAGTTTTACACGTTAAGGTAAAGACATCCAAATTGAAATATCAGTAGGCATTTGGGAATGTGGGAATAGAGACAAGAGAAGTTGGCCAAACCAGAGAAAATTATTTGAAAGACTTTAGAATACAAACCACAGGACTGGATTCCCCCAAGAAAGGAAGAGAAGAACAAGAGTTTGAAGATGGAAACATGGAGACCTTCCCACTTAGGGGGAGGAGGAGGTAAAGGAAAAAGGAAAAAGGAAGGGGACTTGGCATAAAGGAAAAAAGCATGTTGTTGAATGAACAAGGCTTCAAGAAAGAAGAATTGGGCAGAAATAGTACCTTTAATGGGTTCTTTTCCCATTTTTTGTTACAAACTTTGTTCAGACATAACTCACATACCATACAGCTAATCCATACAATTCAGTGGTTTTTAGTGTATTCACAGTTATACAATCATCACCATAATCAGTTTTATAACATTTTATCGTGCCCAAAATACCATACCCTTTATTTATTACATTTCAAATCCCCATACCCCAAGCAGTAGACAATTATAATCTACATTCTGTCTTATTAGATTTGCCTGTTCTGAACTTTCATATGAATCCTTAGTTCTTGGTCTTTTGTGACTGCTTTCTTTCACTTAGCAAACTGTTACCCAAGTTCAAGTGTTGAAGCATGCATCAGTACTTTGTTCCTTTTCATGACCAAATATAGTATTCTGTTATACAGTTGCACCATTTTGTTTAGTCCATTCATCAGTCAATAGACATTTGGGTTTTTTCCAGTTTGAGCTATTGTGAATAATGCTGCTATGAATATTCATGTACACGTCTTTGTGTGTACATTTGTTTTCATTTCTCTTGGGTATATGCATGGGATAGAATTGCTGGATCAAAAAGGAATTCTATGTTTAACACTGTGAGGAACTGCCAAACTGTTTTCCAAAGTGACTGTACCATTTTACATTCCCATCAGCAGTGTATGAAGGTTTCAATTTCTCACCAGTACTTGCTATTTTGTTTTGTTTTGTTTTGTTTGTTTTTTAAATAATAAACAAGTACTTGTGAAGTGATATCCCACTGTGGTTGTAATTTGCATTTCCATAATGACTCATGGTGTTTAAGTATCTTTTCATGTTCTATTGGTCATCATACACCTTTTCTGGATAAATATCAATTCAGATCCTTTGCCAATTTTGTAAAAATTGGGTTTTGTGTCTTCTACTTAGTTGTAAGAGGTTTTTCTTTTTTGTATATATTTCAGATACAAGTTTTTTGTAATTTTCAAATATTTTCTCCAATTTTCATTTTCCTGACAGTATCATTACAAGTTTTTACTTTTGATGAAGTCCAGTTTGTCTATTTTTTTCTCTTTGGTTCCATGTGCTTTTGGTATCATATCTAAGAATCTTTTGCCAAATCCAGGGTCATGAAAATTCACCTCTATGTTTTGAGTTTTATTGTTCTCTTACATTTATGCACTTACCCTATTTTGAGTTCATTTTTTCAATACAGCATGAGGTAGGGGTTCTATTTCATTCTCGTGTTTGTTGATATCTGGTTATCCCAGAATCATCGAAGGGAAAGACTATTCTTTCCTATTGAATTGTCTTGACCATAAATGTGAGCATTTATTTCTAAGCTCTCAATTCTATTTACTTAATATTTTATACTTGCCATCCATACACTATTCTAATGTTTTTATTTTTACGTTAGAGTACCAATGTCTACTTCCTGACTTGTTGATGGAAGTAGTGCCATTTCCCTTAGACCACCAGCTCCATGTGATTTCAAACAATGCCTACTGAACCTACCTTGTACAGTGGCAGGCACAGATTTCTGTGTTTAATAAATCTCTTTTGATAAGATGCTTTTTAACTTAATTTCCCTCTCTGCCAGCCTCCCCTCATCTGAAGGCCACAATCAAACCAACTAGTGCTCCACACAGCCTCAAGTCACCAGGTCTCAACTCAGTGCTATGATTTAGATTTAACCAAACTGTACTCTGATGAAGAGCTAAATGAGAACAAGATAAAAGATAAGATGATTTTTTTAAGCAGTTCATTTCCATGGAGCAGGATGAGTGGGATAGAGCAAGAGAGAAAAGAAATGACTAGAAGACACTGGCAGAAGGGGAATTAATAAAGGAATAGGTAAATGGGGAGAAGAACGGAAGGAGAGCTTATTGAAACCCTTCAGTCACTTGGCTAAGTGTTACCAGAAACCAATATGTGTGCAGGGTGGTAAAGACACTCATGTCTGCATCCTGATTCCATTCCCTCCTAGCAGCGTTACCTGTGGAAGTAACTTAACCCCTCTAAGCCACTATTGTATCATCTGTCAAAAGGAATAATTAAAAAGAAACTCAGAGGATGGTCTTGAAGATTAAATAAGTTAATGGGTACAATGCTCTTAGTCCAAGGTCTGGCACAGGAAGTGTAACAAAATTAACACAAATCCTATGAGAGTTGAACAGTCTCCCCACCCCAGCAGTATCATCACCAACACTCTAAACCAGTGATTCTCAAACTGTATGTATATTAGAATCTTCTGAAAGACTTGTTAACACAATTTGCTGAGCCCAACCCCAGGGTTTCTGATTCAGCAAGTCTCAGTGGGGCTTGAGAATTGCATTTCTGGCAAGTTCCCAGTAGATGCTGATAGTATTTTGGAGAACCACTGGTCTGAGTTATTAAAAGTCAAGAAAACAAAATACCACTCATTGGCATCTTAAATCCTCAAGTGAAAGTTCTTTAAATAAAGACTGGAGTACTCAAGTCATCTCTGAAATAAATGCCCTGCACCATCTGAGTCTCACCAGTACCACAAAAAAGAACAGTGACTTTAATTACCAATTTATGGAATGTAAACATACAAATCAAGCCAGTAGCTGTAATGAAAGCATCGTTTATTTAAGAGTAAGCCCTCATTTATTATGAAAGGAGGAAATCTAGAGTGACTTGCAATAACACATGTGCACTAAAAACATCAAATGAGGTTATATTTCTTATGGTCATGCTCACTGTCAGGTAAGTGTTACATTGGAGCCATTGAGAAAACCTTCTTTCTCACAAAAGCCTTTTAACAAAGTGTACTGATACAATAATGATTGCCCATATAGGAAACTTGTAGTCCACTGCCTATTTGGAAGGGTCTATATCCTTGGAGAACATTTTTTTCTATAATTAGCTTTTCATTTCAAGTGAATTATGTGTATGAATTTCCAATCACTAAATATTCTTCCTAGGCAAAATGCATGGTAGATTATGCATTTGTTTGTGTAGAAACTTAACTATTCAAATTAGCATTGCACAGAAGTCAGAGAATTTAAAAAGAAGACAGAAATGAAAACCAGTCTGGGAAACTAACTAAAAATGTCCATTTAGGGTCTGTGTGCTTTAACAAACAGATACGTGTAAACACATTCAACAACCTCTTCTTAGTTGTATTAAATAGGACATGAGCTGAGAACAGTGAAAGACAATGCCCACTTACATGCCCACACAGCTGTTTTTCTCTCCTGTACTGAAGGGGTATTCCTTGCATTTGAAAAAGCACATGGCTCAACAGCTTGCTTTTGCCTTCATGAAAGCGGGAACAAATTCCTTACAGAGGTGAAATGATTTTTTTCTATAGTGTATGTGCTTTAGCTCTCACTTTACAATTATGAAATCCTCTGAGCTAACTGCAGGGGATGAAAAACACCTCCCATATTTCTGGCACATTTATGTCTCTTGAACAATTGTTTCTACAGCTCCCAGAGTCCTATGCACAAAAGATTTTTCTTTTATTCTATTTTCTACATGCTTTAGAGCCAGCGTTCCTTCTGTATTCCATAGGCTCACCCACGATGGCTGTTAGCTCAAAGTAGGTCATTTAAATACTTCCTTGGAGAACTCACAATTTGAGCTGAGCATGTCCCTGAAGAGAATAATCTAGTTCTAGTGAAAAAAGGCTAGATCCCTGAACAGTATATTAACTGGAAGGATAACCAGAGGTCACTGCTTCCTTCTTGGGCTCACCAGCATGTGCTTCATCACTGGCCAGGAGATGAAGGATTGACCAGCACCTACACTTGCCCTTTCATGGGAAAAATTGGCTTCCTTTCCCAACCTGTGACCTAGAGTTGGTTTGACGACAACATATGTTTACAAAAGGACACTCCCATCCAGGCTATCACCAAAGTACAAACAGTTCCCTTGACAAGATGCCAATATGTCAATAACACATGTATTGACTTACTGACTTTAGTTCCTTCTATGAATTACCAGCATCAAGTGCTACCCTTTTGCCAACCCCAATTCTTCGTCTTGGAATTCTATTTCAAGCACTTGAAAGACAGCCACTTCAGGAAAGGAGTAAAGATATTAATAACTTATGTATTGAGATTAGAACAAAAGAAACAGAGACAAGAAATTGCAGAGATGTAGAAGCACATCGCTGCCTTGGCATCAGTTTCCCAACCAAGATCTTATGAAAATTGAGTGGTGCCATGAATATCTTCATGTTGGCATCCAACATAGTTAGTGCTGGATCTGGGGGAGGGAGCCTGGGCCCAGCAGTCATGGAGCCAGGAGCAACCCTGTTCTGCCACATTATTTGCCAAGCAACTGAGGGCACCTTGAGCGTAAGTCAGATTCCTTATCTGTCCCCAGGAACTCATAAATCACTTATTTACAAGGACTTATGAAGGTAAGATGAGGTAATGTAAATACCTGGCACATAAATATTAGATAAATGTTACCTTTTATACTACAAAGATTACTTACTGAAATATCATTTTAAAAACTTTCCTACTCAGACAATGGAATAGCATTCAGTACTATTAAAAATTATCTACGAAGCCCATGAAAAGACATGGAGGAAACAAATGCATTTTGCTAAGTGAAATAAACCAATCTGAAAATCTACATACTGTGTGTTTCCAATTATATGGCATTCTGCAAAAGGATGTAGTAAAAAAAATCAGGGATTACTGGGGAAGGAGAGATAAATGGGGGAGCACAGAGGATTTTCCAGGGAGTGAAACTACTCTGTATGATACTGTAATGGTAGATACAAGTCATTATACATTTGTCCAAACCCATTGAATGTACAACACCAAGGGTGTATCCTAATGTAAACCATGGACTTTGCATGATAATGATTGTTCAATTTAGGTTCATTGATTGTAACAAATGTATCAATACCACACTGGTGGGCGGTGTTGATAGTGGGGAAGGTTGGGGTGAGAAGTCAGTATAAGAACTCAGTACTTTCTAGTCAACTTTGTTGTGAATCTACAACTGCTCTAAAAAATAAGGACAATTTGTTTAAATAATAAATGGGACCTAAAATCAAACTTTATTATTACAGAAAATGTACATAAATGGCCCTCCTCAAGGGGCTTAATTATAAGAGAAGATTCTCAAGGGTCCGTGTTGTCAATAGTCTCACCACATCTTTTTCAGATGTGTGTATGTGTACTGTGTATTTACAATGGCAAGCATGAGTACATGCATGTCCCATTTCCTACTGTGGTCCTCAGAAGCACTTCAATTAACTAGTGGGGATTAGCTGAGGCTTTGGGGCTTTGTCACTTCCAGGATCTTCCAGCCCAGATTTTCTCCCTAGGGCCTGCCTCATCAGCTTTGTAAGGAAATCTTACTTCATTCTTTAGTTTGCCAACCACATGATCTAATAGGCACAAATGTCAGTCAAGTCTTAACTCTACCAAGCAAGCTGCAGGAGGCCTTGATTGTCTTCTGGTAGCATCCTCAGGCTGAAAAGAGCCTATTACAGAGAATAAATCACTATCCTGCACTTTACTCTGAAGCTCCTGTACAACCAAGGCATTCAAGTTCTAACCTTGATGTTTCAAACACAGAGTGGACATTCTTAAATCTTTCTTCTATAGGTGTGCATAAGCTCTGGCCTCTGAGTCATTCAGTTTCCAGTTACTGGTCTCTGAAGCCTCTTCTTCATCCTTATTTTGATCTAACTTCCTCTTCTGCCTAGGTGCAATAGTTTTCCTTCTTAGCATGATGTTATTCTACTTAATGATGTGTGGTATTGTGTTTTCATTTTCTTTTTTAATTTTGATGTGAAACAGCTAAGAGGCAAGAATCTACAGATGGGCTTCTGGACAGTCACATAAAAAAAGAAGGCCCTTCAATCTTTATGATCACCCACAAAAACTGTGATGATATTGTCCAGCATAGAACCCTGTCCTTGTTGTATATTCTAAGATGGGTTTAATACACTGATTATACATACGTAATGTGGGTCAAGCCTTAATGTGGGTTACAGCTAATGCTGTAATTATTGTAGTAGCCCCAAAATTCTCACCTGTATGCACACCATCTATGGACACCTATAGTGTACATATTTTGATAATCTAATTAGATATTCTTTATTATTGTTGAAGTACACTTGTTTCCATTTTCCCCACACCACTCCCCCCTACCCCACCAATCACCACCTCCCACCCTCCATCCTACCCCCTTTTGGCTTTCTCCATGCGTCCTTTATACATGTTCCTTGATGACCCTTTCCCCTTTCCCCCCATTATCCCCTCCCCCTTCCCCGCTGGTTACTGTCAGCTTGTTCTTTATTTCAATGTCTCTGATTATATTTTTCTTGATGTTCATTTTGTTATTAGGTTCCAATTATAGGTGAGATCATATGGTATTTGTCTTTCACAGTCTGTCTTATTTCACTTAGCATAATGCTCTCCAGGTCCATCCATGCTGTCTTGAAGGTAGGAGCTCCTTCAGTCTTTCTGCTGTGTAGTATTCCATTGTGTAAATGCACCATAGTGTTTTGATCCACTCATTTACTGATGGGCACTTAGGTTGTTTCCCACACTTGGCTGTTGTAAATTGTGCTGCTGTGAACATTGGGGTGCATAGGTTCTTTTGAATTGGTGTTTCAAGATTCTTAGGGTATAAGCCCAGCAGTGGAAATGCTGGGTCAAAAGGCAATTCCCTTTTTAGTTTTTGAGAAAATTCCATACTGTTTTCCCCAGTGGCTGCAGCAGTCTCCATTCCAACCAATAGTGCACTAGGGTTCCCTTTCCTCAACATCCTCTCTAACACTTGTTTGTTGACTTGTTTATGATGGCCATTCTGACCACTGTGAAGTGGTATATCATTGTGCTTTTAATTTGCATCTATCTAATGGCTAGTGATGCTGAGTATCCTTTCAAATGTCTCTGGGCCCTCTGTATGTCCTCCTCAGAAAAGTGTCTGTTCAGGTCCTTTGCCTGTTTTATAATTGGATTGTTTGTCTTCTGGGTGTGAGTCATGTCAGTTATTTATATATTTTGGAGCTCAAACCCTGTCTGAGATATCATTGGCAAATATATTTTTCCTTACAGTTGATTCTCTTTTCTTTTGCTGATGTTTTCTTTAGCTGTGAAGAAGCTTTTTATTTTCATGAGATCCCATTTGTTTATTCTTTCCTTTATTTCCCTTGCTCTAGGGGACATATCAGTGAAAATATTGCTCCATGGAATATTTGAGATTTTCCTGCCTCTGTTCCCCTCTAGGACTTTTATGGTGTTGCAACTTATATTTAAGTCTTTTATTCATCTTGAGTTTATTTTTGTGTATGGTGTAAGTTGGTGGTCAAGTTTCACTTTTTTGCATGTAGCTATCCAGATGTCCCAGTACCATTTGTTGAACACATTGTAGTTGGGAAACGTATTTATACACTTTACGTTGACTGGTGGTGGAGTGCGGGGCAAGTATAAATACGTGTTTTGTAGACTAGCGGTAGAATGCAGGTAACGAATAAAAATGTTTATTTTTATACTTTTTTATTGCTCTAAAGGGATGCTAACATGCAGATATACGAATTCCAAAGGATAAAATTTGGGTCTCTTTAACACAGACAATGGTGAATTATGTATGTATGTTTTACACTACTAAAACACTAAAAAACACTACTAAAACTTCATTCTTCTTTTTCTACAATGAAGTTTAAGAAAGAAAACTTCATTTTTTTTACACATTTATGTACTTTTTTCCAAAATATTTTCAATAAATCAGAATTTTTACATATTTTATTACTTTTATTTCAATTTCCAGTGAGTTTTCCAGTATTTGTCTGTTTAAAATTTAAGAAAAATAATTCAGTAACATTTTATAGTAAATCACAAAAAGTTTCATTGAAAAAAATACGTAAAACTAAAGTTATGGTAATTTTACTGAATGTTGCCATTTGCACAAAACATTAGCAAAAATGGCCCACTCCACCTGTTAGCTTGCGATAAAAGCTACCCGCATACCATGTGTGAAGAGGCTATTTTTACTCCATTTTTTGCTTCTGCCTCCTTTGTTGAATATTAATTGACCATAGAGGCTTGGGCTTATTTCTGGGCTCTCTATTCTGTTCCATTGGTCTATGTGTGTGTTCTTAAGCCAGTACCAGACTGTTTTGATTACCGTGGCCTTGAAATATAGTTTGATGTCAAGTACTGTGATCCTTCCTACTTTGTTTTTCTTTCTGAGAATTGCTGGGGTTATTCAAGGTCATTTATGGTTCCATACAAATTTTTGAAATGTTTGTTCTATATCTGTGACATATGTCATTGGTATTTTAATAGGGATTGCATTGAATCTATAAATTGCTTTGGGTAGTATGGACATTTTGATGATGTTAATTCTTCTAATCCATGAATATGGCCTATGCTTCCATTTATTTGAGTCTTCCTTACTTTCTTTCTTCTGTGTTGTATAGTTTTCTGAGTACAGGTCTTTTACCTTTTTGGTTAAGTTTATTCCTAGGTACTTTACTTTTCTTGTTGATACACGAAATGGGATTTTTTCCTGATTTCTGTTAATGACATTTCATTGTTGGTGTAGAAAAATGAAATGATCTACACCAAAAGCCTGAAAAGATCGATAACAGCTGGTTAGCGGTCTTTTGATTAACCAGCTGATTTCAAAATATTGAATGCCCAAATAAGGTGCTGTTGGTCAGGTGTATGCAGGAGAGGGCCTTTCTTGAACTAGAGGAGGGAGAAGATAAAGCTAGGGCCCTGGAACCTTGCTTTTGTGAGGGGTAACCCCCAGTTCATTGCTCTGGCTGGCGTCCAGAGGAAAGGCCCTAGGAGATTCCTACCAGACACCTCAATGAGGGTCCCTGCCAGAATGTGTGAGGGACTCAGGAACTTCCCAAAAAGGCTGCTAGGCTCAGAGGGCAGTGCCAGACACTGTAGCTGAGTGATGTCAGGGAAGGGGTGAATTCCTGAGGGTGGGAGACTTCTACCTTCTTTGGGGCTTCTCCCCAGGAGCCTCCATGAGAGGAAAAGTCCAACACCCAGGGTGGAGACTGCGAAATCCCCTCACAGTCCCAGGCCTCAGCGGAGCACAGGATCTCGCTTTATCACCAGTCTCGATCTCAAAGCCTCGAAGAGCATCAAACAGCAGCTCTGGGCTTCAGGAGACTGCATCTCTGTTCCATGTTTGCAGGAGCCTTGGTGAAAACCTTTCTGTTTTCCAGAACGCGTTGCTCTAGCTTCTCCTCTTCTGGGATTCTCTCCTGTCTCCTCCCACAGAGGAGAAAAAAGGTCACGTATGTTTGGAAAAAATATGAAGGTCAGTGGAACATTTCCTGTACTGGAGAGGAGGGCTGCGGGGGAGGGTAGGAAGAGGCAGAGTAGAGCTCCTGTGTGGGCTGCTGGCCAAGGTCCCACGTGCCTTTGCCGGTGAGGGGAGCACATAGTCGGGTCCTTTCCATCCTTGACCCATTTTCTGGACCAGATAAGTTCACCTTGGAAGAAACACCGATCATGCCTCCCCAGTAACCGTTGTGATCCTCCCAGAACAGTTATCACCAGCAACCCTGACTCCGACGCCCCACCTGTCCCCTTTCCTTCCCGTCCCTGCTTAAGAGATCACAGTGATCCTCGAGGAGACTCGCCCTGTGACCTACCTCGGGCCCTGTTCACAGACCTGCACTGTGTGGAGGGGAGGACAGTCATGTACTCTTCCCCCAACGCACAAGACGGCAGGTTGGCAGCGGGCCAGGCGAGGGTTTGCACTAGGCAGGGGAGGAAGATTCCTTGCTACTCCTAGCGGCAACATGAGCAGGACCTCGGCTGGCAGCCCCGCATCCCCTTGGCTCCTACCTATCTCAGCCAAGTCCATCTATATAAGCACGCCCCCCGCCCCACACACACCACCCCTCTGTCCCGCTCCCCAGGCCTGACCCTGCCGCGCATCCCGGCCAGCCTGGAGGAAGCAACGAGGTCGCGGGGCGTGCGGGGTCTGAGCCGCTGGAGAAGCTGAGGTCCAGGGTCTGCCTACCCATTGGAGTGCAGGCAGTGAGTCCCCGGCTGGATGGCGGCCTAGGACAGACCCGGCCGGCGGCGGCCGCGGGAGCGGAGGGAAGGGGGTGGAGGAGGAGGAGGAGGAGAGGGAGGAGGCGAGGGAGGGGGGTGGGGGAGGCGGTAGAGGCGGTGGCGGCTCTTAGCTGACTCTGCTTACGCAAGAGTTTGCCGCGAGAGCAGCCTGCCTCCCTCAGGAGCCGAGGGACCAGCGCGGCGACTGTGGCGCGGCATCGGCGGCTGCCTAGCTCTCAGACCCCGCGGCCTCGGCCGCGCCGGCGGCGGCGGCGAGAGCAGCGCCTCCCGCCGCTGCCCGAGAGGAGTTCGCCCCGCCTGCTCCCGCTCCGGCTCCCAGCCACGGCGGCTGGGGTTGCGTCTCTCCCAGTCAATACGTGCCCGGCCTCGCGGGGCCACCCCGGCCCACTCCGAGGTAAGGGGCCGCGCCCAGGGCCTGGAGGGACGCAGGGTGGGAGGACGAGTACACGGCATTGCGGTACTCGGTCACCTGCTAGCTGCTGCGGTGGACGCCCGGGTCCGAGAGGGACGCTGAGAAGTGGGCCCCTACCGCCGGGTCCCGCCGCCCGGACATTTAGTTATGCAGCGGCTGCGGGGCTGGTGGGCTGCGTGTGCGCGTCACCGTAGGAGGCAGGGGACGCGGCACCCCGATCTTCAGGATTTGGAGGTGCTCAAAGAGGTACTATCCGAATGGATGGAGGCCGCGCGTAGGGCGCAGCCTTGAGGGTGACTCACTAGCTCCCTGGGCCTCATCGTGCGCCCTTCCGAAGCGTGGGTAGCGGGTTACCCGCAGAGAGTGGGGCGTGCGCTTCCCGGGGCCCGCAATTTCTCTAGGTCCCTCAGTCGGAATTGGTTCCAGGCCGGGATGGGTGCCGAGGATCCTCCCTGGTCGCTTAGAAGGAGCGTAGCCTGGCGTCAGGCTTTGTCTTGCCTCCGGGAGCTCCTCAGGTTAGTTGCCGCCGTACGGTTTTGTTGGGAGGTGTGCTCCCTCCCCGAGCTAGTAAGGAGGCTCACCTTTGAACTTTCTAAAGAGGAGCTCGGGTTCGGTAACCTGGCGTTAGGGACCAGTACCAAGGGGCTAAGTGAAAAACTAACCCCGGTCCTCTGCCACTCTTTAAATTGCTCAAGGTATGAAAGTTTGTTTTCAGCTCTTTGATTCATAAATAATTAGTAACCGGTGTTGTTGATTAAGCAAGATGGAAACCTTAAAAATACACATGCTCTTCCAGAAAGTCTAAAAACTCCCAAAGTTGTATCCATGAGGTTTTTATTTCTCTAGTTAAAAGCCCTGGATTTCAACAGGTGTTAGAAGCGGGTCCCAGAGGCTAGAGTTCCGCGCATTTGGTCTTTAGTTTGGCAGCTTTGTTACCCGGCCGCAAATTCATTAAATTGGTTCGCCTGTATCTTTACAGGTGACATACTGGGTAGTTCTTAAATTAACTTAGAGAAGAACTGGTAATTCTTGATTATTTAGAACCCCAATCTTCTTTTTTTTAAATAGGGTTTATTTTTTATTTTTTCCCGTTTGGACTTCCCAGGCAATTAGCTCTAAAGTAGTTCCTGGCAAAGTTCACCATCCATCTCTCTCTGTCTAACTCTTAGTCCCTGACCAGCGAATTGACCTACTAATTCTGGCTTGCAGTAATAGACTCCCTTCCTTGGGAGGCTCTATCTTCCTACAGCTAAGATTTCCTTAAGAAAAAGTTTGCCCCAAATAACCTCAAAATAAATATAAGGTTTAAAAGGGCCATTCTGATTTGGCCTGCTGTTTTGCAAAAGCATAAATAAATAAATAAATAAATAAATAAATAAATAAATAAAAAATAATAAATCAGTGCTTCATCTTTCACAGCCAAACCAAGAACCATAGAAGTATTGGCATGTCTCAGCAGTCTGCTTAAAAATTTAGTTAAAAATAAATTTCACAATATAAAGACATTCAATATTGTCTTTCATCTCACAGAGAGATGTGGAGTGTGGCTTAGAGAATTGTAAATGTGCTACTTTTAGCCATTTTATTCTTGGAAATGGATACCTCTATTTATTTGCTGATCTGTCCCTCTGTGTGCAAACATAGAATCAGTGTTACTCTCGTTACTCCCCAGAGTGACTCCTGTGGAAGTGAAAGAAGGGAATACATTCTGGAGGAAATATGTTATTAATAAAATGTTAACCTCCAAAGAGTTAGACAAGCCATGAAAAAAACCAAGTGAGGCTTTACTAATTAATGTGGTGAAAAAATTTAGGAGACTGATTAATGTGATGAAAAGTGATAGGACAGTGTTCAGATGGTGACTAAAATTAATTCACCATTATGTAGAAAATAACAATTGTTTTTAAGCTTATTTGTTTTTTGTAAGAATTAGGGCTTTTTTTCCCCATTCCAGGCTGTTTTATAATGAAAATTATAAAAAATAATAAAAATGGTAATAAAATGACCCACAACACCTAACGAATAATTGTTATGAAGTTGAATTCATCTATTTTTTAATTTTTTGAACAATCTTTCTTTTTTTAAAAAATAATTACTTTATTGTTGTTCAATTACAGTTATTTGCATCCTCTCCCTCCCCTCCTCCCTTCCCTTCCAACCCCTCCTCCTCCCCAGCCTCCCTCCTCCCCCTTAGTTCTGTCCATGTGTCCTCTACCGTGATTCCTGAAAACCCTTCTCCCCATTGTCCCCTCCTCTCTCCCCCTTGGCTATTGTTAGACTGTTCTTAATTTCAGTGTCTCTGGTTATGTTTTGCTTGCTTTCTGTTTTTGTTGATTGTGATCCAGTTAAAGGTGAGATCATATGGTATTCGTCCCTCACTGCCTGACTTACTTCACTTAGCATAATGCTCTCCAGTTCCATCCATGCTGTTGCAAAGGGTATAAGCTCCTTCTTCCTCTCTGCTGCGTAGAATTCCATTGTGTAAATGTACCATAGTTTCTTGATCCATTCATTTGTAGAGGGGCACTTAGGTTGTTTCTAGCACTTGGCTATTGTGAATTGTGCTGCTATGAACATAGGAGTGCAAAGGTTCTTTTGAATTGGTTTTTCAGGATTCTTAGGGTATAATCCCAGTAGTGGAATAGCTGGGTCGAAAGGCAGTTCCATTTTCATTTTTCTGAGGAAGTTCTGTACTGTTTTCCACAATGGCTGCACCAGTCTGCATTCCCACCAACAGTGCAGTAGGGTTCCCTTTTCTCCACATCCCCTCCAACAGTTATCTGTTGCTTTGTTGATGATGGCCATACTGACTGGTGCGGTGGTATCTCATTGTGGTTTTAATTTGCATCTCTCTGATGGCTAATGATGTTGAGCATCTTTTCATATGACTCTGAGCCCTCTGTATGTCCTTTTTTGAGAAGTGTCTGTTCATGTCTTTTGCCCATTTTTTAATTGGGTTTTTTGTCTTCCTGGAGTGGAGTTGTATGAGCTCTTTATATATTTTGGAGATCAGATCCTTGTCTGAGGTATCATTGGCAAATATGTTTTCCCATACGGTTGGTTCTCTTTTTATTTTAATACTATTTTCTTTATCCCCACAGAAGCTCTTTATTTTGATAAGGTCCCATTTGTTTATTCTCTCCTTTATATCCCTAGCTCTAGGGGACATATCATTGAAGATGTTGCTGCGTGGAATGTCTGAGATTTTCCTACCGATGTTTTCCTCTAGAACTTTTATGGTGTCACGCCTTACATTTAAGTCTTTTATCCACCTTGAATTTATCTTTGTGTATGGTGTAAGTTGGTGCTCGAGTTTCATTTTTTTGCAGGTAGCCATCCAGGTTTCCCAACACCATTTGTTGAAGAGGCTATTTTTATTCCATTATATGCTTCTGCCCCCTTTGTCAAAGATTAATTGCCCATAGAGACTTGGGCTTATTGCTGGGCTCTCTATTCTGTTCCGTTGGTCTATCTGTCTGTTTTTATGCCAGTACCAAGCTGTTTTGATTACAGTGGCCTTGTAATATCGTTTGATATCAGGAATTGTGATCCCTCCTGCTTTGCTCTTTCTCAAAATTGAAGCTGATATTTGGGGTCGTTTATGGTTCCATATAAATTTTTGAAGTGTTTGTTCTATATCCGTGAAATATGCCATTGGTATTTTGATAAAGATTGCATTGAATCTATAAATTGCTTTGGGGAGTATGGGCATTTTGATGATGTTGATTCTTCCAATCCATGAGCATGGTACATGTTTCCATTTGTGTCTTCCATGATTTCTCTCTTCAGTGTTGTATAGTTTTCTGAGTATAGTCTTTTACATCCTTGGTGAGGTTTATTCCCAGGTCTTTTATTTTTTTTGTTGCTATATCAAATGGGATTTTTTTCCTGATTTCTGTTTCTGCTGTTTCACTGTTGGTATACAAAAATGCCTTTGATTTCTGGATATTGACTTTGTATCCTGCTGTTTTGCCAAATTAAATTATTAGATGGAGTAGCTTTTTGGCGGAGTCTATAGGATTTTCTAAGTATACTATCATGTCGTCTGCAAACGACAGTTTTGTTTCCTCCTTTCCAATTTGGATGCCTTTTATTTCCTTTTGTTGTCTGATTGCTGTGGCCAAAACTTCCAGAACTATGTTAAATAGAAGTGGTGATAGTGGGCAACCTTGTCTTGTTCCTGATCTTAGTGGGAAAGATTTTAGTTTTTGTCCATTGAGTATAATGTTGGCTGTAGGTTTCTCATATATGGCCTTTATTATGTTGAGGAATGTTCCCTCTATTCCCACTTTGCTAAGTGTCTGTATCAGAAATGGATGTTGTACCTTATCAAATGCTTTTTCTGCATCTATTGATATGATCGTGTGATTTTTGTCTTTGCTTTTGTTTATGTGATGTATTACGTTTATTGTTTTGCGAATGTTGTACCATCCTTGCATCCCTGGGATGAAATCCACTTGGTCATGGTGAATGATCTTTTTAATGTATTGCTGGATGTGGTTTGCTAATATGTTGTTGAGGATTTTAGCGTCAGTGTTCATCAGTGATATTGGCCTGAAGTTTTCTTTCTTTGTTGTGTCTTTTTCTGGTTTTGGGATTAGGATGATGCTGGCATCATAAAAAGAGTTTGGGAGTCTTCCATAATTTTGGATTTTTTGGAATAGTCTGTGAAGGATAAGTGTTAGTTCTTACTTAAATGCTTTGCAGAATTCTCCTGTGAAACCATCTGGTCTAGGGCTTTTGTGTGTTGGAAGTTTTTTTATTACTGCTTTAATTCCATCCACTGTTATTGGTCGGTTCAGGCTTTCTGTTTCTTCCTTATTGAGTTTTGGAAGATTATGTTTTTCTAAGAATTTGTGCATTTCTCGTAGGTTTTCATATTTCTTGGCATACAGTTCTTCATAGTAATGTCTTATAATCCTTTGTATTTCTGGGGCATCAGCTATAATATCTCCTCTTTCATTTCTGATTGAGTTTATTTGGGTCCTCTCTCTTAATTCTTGATGAGCCTGCTTAAAGGCTTGTCGATTTTGTTTATCTTTTCAAAGAACCAGCTCCTGGATTCATTGATCCTTAGAATTGTGCTTTTAGTCTCTATGGCATTTAATTCTGCTCTGATCTTGGTTATTTCCTTCCTTCTACTTGCTCTGGGTTGTCTTTGCTATTGTTCCCTGAGTTCTTGTAGATTTAGGGTTAGGTTGTTTGTGTAAACTATTTCTGTTTTTTTTAGGTAGGTCTGTATTGCTATGAACTTCCCTCTCAGGACTGCCTTCGCTGTGTCCCATAAGTTTTGTGTTGTTGTCAGTTCATTGTCATTTGTTTCAAGGAACTTTTTTATTCCTTCCCTAATCTTGTCCTTGACCCATTCATTGTTTAATAGCATGCTATTCAGTCTCCATGATTTTGAGTGTTTTGGTTTTTTTCCTTGGGGTTGGTTTCTAATTTCAGTCCCTTGTGGTCAGAGAAAATACTTGGTATGGTTTCAATATTCTTGAATTTGTTGAGGCTTGTTTTGTGTCCTATCATATGGTCTCTTTTTGAAAATGTTCCATGTACATTTGAAAAGAATGTGTATTTAGCTTCTTTGGGCTGAAGGGCCCTAAATATGTCAGTTAAGTCCATTTCTTCTAGGGCATTGTTCAGTGCCACAGTGTCTTTGCTGATATTTTGTTTGGAGGATCTGTCCATTTTTGACAGTGGGGTGTTGAAGTCCCCTACTATAATTGTGTTGCTATCAATGTCTTTCTTACAGTCCTCCAAGATTTTCTTTATGTATTTGGGGGTTCCTGTGTTGGGTGCATATATATTTACAATGTTTATGTCTTCTTGGTGGATTCTTCCCTTGAGAAGAATAAAGTGTCCTGGATCTCTCTTTATGGCCTTTTTTTGAAGTCTATTTTGTCTGATATGAGTATTACTACCCCAGCTCTTTTTTCTCGTCCACTTGCTTGGAAAACTTGTTTCCAGCCCTTCACTTTCAGTCTGTGTAAGTCTTTTGTCCTGAGGTGGGTCTCTTTTGGCAGCATATGTGTGGGTTGTGCTTTCTTATCCATTCAGCTATTCTATGTCTTTTAATTGGAGCATTTAATCCATTTACGTTTAACGTTATTATTGATAGGTACTTATTCATTGCCATTTTTTTTTGTACCTGTGTTCCTCACTCTCTCTCTTTCCCTTCCTTTCTTTAAATCAGTCCCTTTAGCATCTCTTGCAGAGCTGGTTTGGTGGAGGTGTATTCTTTTAGACTTCTTTTGTCTTGGAAGCTCCTTATTTGGCCATCTATCTTGACTGAGAGCCTTGCTGGGTAGAGTAGTCTTGGTTGCAGGCCTCTGGTTCTCATTACTTGGAATATTTCTTGCCATTCCCTTCTGGCTTGGAGTGTTTCCATTGAGAAGTCAGCTGCTAAACTTATCGGGGCTCCCTTGTATGTTACTTCCTGTTTCTGCCTGGCTGCCTTTAGGATTCTCTCTTTGTCTTGGAGTTTTGCCATTTTAATGATGATGTGTCTTGAAGTGGGCCTGTTAGGATTCCTTTTGATTGGGACTCTCTGTATTTCCTGGATTTGTGTGGCTTTTTCTCTCATCAGATTAGGGAAGTTTTCCATCATTATTTTTCGAACAGGTTTTCCATCCCTTGCTGCTCTTCCTCTCCTTCTGGTATCCCTATTATACAAATATTATTACGTTTCATGTTGTCCTGCATTTGCCTTAATACCTCTTCATTCTTTCTGAGCCTCTTTTCCTGTTCTTGCTCTTTTTGGTTGCTTTTTTCAACCTTGTCCTCCAGCTCTCTGATCCGATCCTCTGCCTCATCGAGCCTGCTTTTGATTCCTTTTATTGTGTTCTTCAATTCAGATATTGTATTCTTCATTTCCTCTTGGCCCTTGTGAATAGTTTCTATTTCCTTTTTCATGTTGACATAGTTTGTAGTGAGTTCATTACTGTTTCCCTGTAGTTTCTGGTAATTTTCTGTGAGTTCATCAAGCTGCTCGAGTTTCTTGAGCTGCGTGATAACATATGCTTTGAACTCAATATGTGATAGTTGGCTTGCCTCTGTTTCATTTATCATTCTTTCTGGGGCTTCCTCCTTTCCTTTCATTTGGGGATTGTTTCTTTGTCTTCCCATTGTTTGTGGGATTCTTCTTGCTAGCCCCTGTTTCTTAAATTTATCTTTCAAGTTCTCTGGAGCAGCGAAGTTAATTTTGTGTCACTGTCTTTGTTTTTTTGGGCTGACTCTTGTCTCGGTCCCACTCTATTCTCTTCACAATTCCAGGTTTTAATGTCCCACCTGTGGATAAAGAAGAGAGGGGAAGAGAGAGAAAGAGGAAAAGAAAGCAAAATAAAAGGAAAAAGAAAGATAAAGAAAAAATAATAGTAAAATTAAATAAAAAAAAATAAAAAATAAGAAATAAAAAGAAGAGAAAACTAGGAATATTAATTGAAGGGAAGGTAGAAGGAATTAAAAAATATATAAGGACAGATAGGAAGAAGGGTGGGGGAAAACAAACAAAGAAACAAAGAGAAAACAAAAGAAAGAAGAAAAAAAGAAAAAAAAACAATAAAAACTTATGTTGGCTGGCTTTAAAAATGTCCGGTCAGGGCTGCTCCTCCAGTCCTTCTGTCTGCGACCAGCTGGGAAGATACCAGGTTCCCTTTTCCTCCTTCCTGAGCTGCACACTTAGCTGCCGTCCTGCTTTCAGCCCAGTTGCTAGGAATTCGCAGCACTCCTCCTGGGTTGCCTGGCCTCCACACTGAGTCAGGAGTCCGAGAGGTCTGTGGCTTCCCTCAATGGAGGTCGATGAGGCTCCTCTCCCACAGAGGCAGTCGTTATCGCAGGTCTCCGATCACAGGTGCTGGGCTGTGTCTGGGTCCCTCCAGGAGTGAGCTCCGCACCCCTGAATTCGCAGACCGCTTCCATCTCTGGACTCAGCTCCCGTGAGCTCTGGGCCTGGGCGCCCGGTCGTGCACTAACCCGAGCCGTCACTGAGTGGCTTTGCAGGGTGCGCGCCTGGTCCCAGAACTCCGGGCTGCAGTTCTCCCATTCAGTTCCACTGACCTCTGGCCTGCTGGGGACCAAGCCTCTCCCAACAGATGCGTGCGCCTGCTTTGGCTACTCGCACACCCCAATCCAGCTCTCTCCCATGGATCCTGGAATAGACCGGAAGCTGCTGCAACTGGATCCACAGACCTCCCGGCTCCCTGCAAGTCCCGAGGGACCCCTTCCCTCCGAAGCAGACTCCCTACCGTCTGATCTTTCAGTTTTATGTGCAATCCTGGTCGCCAATCTTCCCACACACTGGAATACAGCTGGGCGATCGCTCCGCTCCTCAGAAAATCGGCCAGATATCCCACCAGTGGGCCGGAGGAAGCTGATCCCGCTCCCTCCTACTTCGCCACCATCTTTCCGCCCTGAACAATTTTTCTTAATTCTTGGTAATCTTTGTGGATGGCTGTTAATGCTGACACTTGTTTTTTGGCTTCAAATTCAAAATTAATAATTTTTTCAGATTAAAATAATAATGCATGCTTATATGTTTTTTGTTGCCATATCCATGTTAATTTTTTCAAAGTCTTGGTTTTGCACCTTAAGAGCCGAAAGAGCTAATTGCTTTTTCTTAATTTTTAAAACAAGTGTGTATTTTGTTCTTTACATGAAAAGTCAGTTTGTGATCTGGACACAAATTGTCCCATGCTGATCCCATGCACAGCTGCACATTTCCCCAGAAGAGGTCAGATTGGGAGGTGTTGAAAACAGCCCAGTGACTCATAATTGGCTGCTTTATGCCAATGGTTTCATTGGCTGCATCACAGAAGCATCTAATTGAGTTTTACACTTAAATAGTGGAAATGATACTCGATGTATTATTTACTTACAGAAACATTCAATTAATGTGTTTTCGACCTTCATTCTACTGTGGCAAAGATGGGAGGTCAAGGACTGCCATCTTCATATTCCCATAGCATCTCTCCCTGAGAGGCCTTATTCATAATAGATGCTCAATAAATAGATGTAGGAAATGAGCTGAATTGTCACTAATAGTTATCCAAATGTTAATAGGGTACTTAACTATAATTCTAGTTTAATGATGATTAATAGTACCTGGAGCACCGAATAAATGTATTAAATGTGAACATATATTTAAAAGGGGGATATTTTTAATGTAGAAAGGGATCTTAGGGATCTTAGAGAATGTTCCCCCCAGAGACCCTTTGAACTTCTTTGAGTCCTAAAGCAGTATGGGGTTTCCATTTTATGAATCAGAATAGAAAAAAGAGAGTTTCTATACTACACTGGAAAAAAAAGTGTATTAAAGAAGCTGGAGGGTACCAACCATCATGTCTCTAACTGTACAGTACATATTGTTGCCTAGGGACCTGGTTAAATGCAAATGCTGACTCTTGGGTTGGTACCCCAGATTCTGCATTTCTGACAATATCTCAGGTGACTCTGATGTTTCAATGCACTGGCAAGGTTCTGGAATACACTTAATTTAATCCACCGTATGTTTCCTGAGCATTTATCTATGCAGTAGGCCTAGTTAATAGAATAATCAAGAGCATGGGGCCTCCCTAATCAAGGAGCTGACAGATGAGAAAGGGAAGGGGCGATTATTTCCAGACTGAAAATGATGTCCTAGGATGCCACTCTACAGGACAGTGGCCAGGTAGGGGCCAAGGAAAGGGGACTTTGTGGTCAGACTCCCACATTGCTGACCAAGACCTCTAGTCTTTTTTTGAAAGAATGTCTTTGTGGCTCAGCTACTGTGTGTCTGGATCAACTTATGTAACTTCTCTGAGCCTGTGTCCTGCCAAGAAAAATAGTGTGAATAATGCTTACCTTGCTGGTAGGCAAGTAGGAAGAAAAGATTCCTAAGATATTTTTCTGTGTAGTTCACCAGTGTACAGATTTGATATGGTTAACCAACAAAACTAAGGCCAGCAAGAGAGAACAAGGCTAGGACTGGAGGGCCGGCAGCTGTGAAAGTTAATCAGATCAGTCAAAGTTAGGATTTGGAAGTTAGTCATATTAAAATTATTCTCAAGAGCATACACATCCTCCACTCTTCTGCAGTGCCCTGACTTCTGGTTAGCCTTGGTGAGACCGCTGCTGACTATATGTTTACCTGAGTCTGTTCCTGATACATACCCTGTAGGTTCTGTTGGTCAAGACCAACTGGTGGTTGTGGCAGTCAGGCACTCCTTAAAAGAATGATGCAGAAGGCAGAGCAGGCACCTCTCCTTTCTGAGGGGCATTGGTACATTCCCCGGAAAGGCACTTTAGGATAAAAGCCACCAATTAGTCCTTTTCAGTTTAGCGTCAGTTACCTGAAATTAGTGTCAGGTGTGTTGGAACTCACCAGGGACATTTTGTACTTAATGCTCTGAGATGATTGTTTCCTCCTGATATCTGGGAAAGATGGGTGTTGTAAGTAGTGGTCTTCCTCACCCTGATGTTAAGAAGGCTAATCTGAGTGGCTCTTAAAATAATTTAGTCAACATTTCTCATATTAGAGTTCCATTATATATATATATGTGTGTGTGTGTGTATATGTATATGTATATATGTACACACGTGTGTATATATGTATGTGTATATACATATGTGTGTATGTGTGTGTGTGTGTGTGTATGGAGAGAGAGAGAGTTTATTTATTATTTGCAGAGGGGATTTCCCTGCTGCCACTCCTGCTCCAAGCATCCCATTGCCAAATAAACCTTGAAAGCCATGGCAATTGGATGTGTGGGGAAAGGAAAAATGGAGGAATGATTGGTGACAAGGCAGGCCTGAGGATGTGGTAACAAGGGAGGGAAAGGGGCCATGGAGCCTTGAGTCCCCAGAATGGAGCTCAGAGCAGTCGCAGGGCAAGAGGGTGGGAGATGGGACCAGGGACACAACTGCGTAGCCTTTGCTGCTTTGCTGAAGGCTTTTGGAGGATTATGTATGTTCCCAGGTAACTGAAAATCATTGTACTCTAGTAGACACAAGCCAATAGAAACAAAGGCAGGTGACAGCTGAGCAGCATGATTCTTCCAGCTTCTTCTGAACAAAAAATGGCACTGCACAATTTCAGGATGGTTATTTTTGCCTCTTGAAGGTCAAAATATTGAGAACTGGAGAACATTTTTTAAAATATTTTATTTATTTACTTGTGGACAGAGGGGAAGAAAGGGAGAAAAAGGAGAGAAACATCAAAATGTGGTTGCCTCTTGCACACCCCCTAATGGGGACCTGGCCCACAATCCAGGCATGTGCCCTGACTGGGAATCAAACTGGTGATCCTTTGCTTCACAGGCCAGTGCTCAATCCACTGAGCCACACTAGGCAGGGCTGAACTGGAGAGCATTTTAAAAATTATTACTCTTCTGTTATAAAAGTATAGTGAATTTTTGGAAAATATTGAAAAGAATGAGAAAAAAGAAAATTTCACACAATCTCAAGGTTTAGTTCCCTTAATAAGTCCTTTTTCTATATATTCAAATATTTTTTATGCCAGAGTTTTAAAAATGAAAATAATCTTGTAAAAATTTTAAATAATGAAGAACCATTTCTAATAAAAGGAAAAAGATCCCTTTACCCTCCGTGGCCTCCCCAGTAGTCATCCTTCTTTGCCGGGTAGCAACCTGGTTTTGCTCAGGAGTCCACCCTTCTCCACATGTCTCAAAGTAAATCCTGACTGGCCAAGCAAGCCTCATGGGCCTGCTGCCTCTGCCATTGGACCTTGCCCTCTCCAATAAAACATGAGGGTAGATAATTGGGCCACTTCCCAGGCCTTTAAAAGGAAGCAAGGGCCCCAGGTTTTTTCTTCTCCTGGACACATCATGCCAGTAAGTGGGGAACCAGAGCAAGCTAGGCCAGATCCCAGCTAAGCCGCCAAAATATGCAGAGGTGAAAAATGGAACCTCCAGAATGACCAGAATAATTCAGATTGTGCCCTCGACAATCTGAATTACCCAATTAGAAGTCTCTGCTTTGGCACATTTGTAACATCCTGAAAACTTCCTGGCTACTTAAAGCAGATCAAGTAGGTTTTCTGTTAGTTTTAGCCAAAAGCATCCTGATGAACCCCACAGTTCTGCACCCTCCTCAGGAGGTAAATAACTGTTAACCATGGGGGTGCATTCAGCTACTCATTTTTTGGTGCGTTTACATATAGACCCATATGCGTACATTTTATTTTTAAACAAACGGAATTCATTCTATGCATATTATTTAGTGACTCTTTTTAATGGCATGATATTATGGGGAGGGGTCATTTCTTATATTTACTTCATTCTTGAGGTAATTTCACAGGTTTGAGGTAACATTGTTTGTAGTTTTTATTCGGTGGTTTGCCTTAAACTGAACATAAGCATTTTCCCACATCATTAAATATCCCATGTTAAACATAATTTTAATGATTACATAAAAGTTCATGATCATTGTTTCTGGGGTGTTTCTGTGGTTGTGAGGGTGTGAACAAGGATATTTGAAATGGAGGCTCTCTGAAAACTGAATAACCTTGATCAGTCTTGCATAATCTCAAAAGAGCCCTGCAAATGGTGACAGGAGACACACGCCCACATTGGTCTGTGTCCAAGAAAACTCTGAGGTTACAACCTTTCAGACCCTTCTCCATCCAATCGGATGGCAGGTGGCTCCCAGTATTTCAGAGAAGCTTTGTTGCTCCTGGAGTCCACAGAGTTTACACTCTAACAGACATTCGTTCTCTGAATATACAGGAGTCACTTAAGCAAATACTTCGTGCATTGCATATTATATAGCTGAAGTGTGAAATGTTCCAGTTCTGCTAGTGAAGACAGGAAAACAAATGGGATAGATAAAACTCACATGAAATGTTAATTGCCATTTGGGAATGTGCACACTTGAAAATCACTGATTATGTGTCTGAACCTCCAGGTTATCCTTATGTTCCCCCACTCCTAAATTTTAGTGCCTGGCACAGGGACACTGGTCACAAGATGATCTCCCATATGAAAGGAAAAGGCCAAAGGACAAAAGAAAAAAATCTTCTTAGAGAAAATGGGGACCACTCAAGGAAAAATACCTTAAAAACAAAATACTATCACTATGCTTCCTAGAGACATCATGAGGGATATGATGAAACATAGCTTCTTGGTCTTTGTATGCCCACAAAGCATCCTAAATGTTCTGACATGAGTAGAATTATTAGTCACTAAATACACGCAATAATGTGACACGTCACAGAAGATACTTTGATCACCAAGAAATAAGGAAGGATAACCATGGATCACAGAGGATCACCAAGGAATAAGGAAGTCCTCCATTTTTATAAACTTTTATGAATGTCTATATTATGGCATATAAACAGGAACATTATTTTGTCCTTAATTGAGAGAAAAAAATCTGAAGTTTCAAGGGAGTTCTCAGGGATCAGTAATACCACTACGAGGCTGGTGCCTAACCATTGGTCCTCTTCAGAGGCCTACAATCCTTTTGGGGAAGTTTTACTAATTGTCCAGAAGGATTCAGTATTATATAGAAAGTATTTAGTACTATATAGAAAATTCCAGTATTTTCTCAGTTTCAGAAGTAAATGACTTTGATTTTCCACTGTTCTGTTTTGCCACAGCATGACAGGTGCACACATCACAGTGTGAGCCACCAGCTGCCTGTTCACAGGGTGAGGTAGGGGGTAGGCAGTGTCTTGTAGCCAGAGATTTTTGAGGAGGTGTTTGTGTGAAGAGGTGGGTTGGGGAGGAACCCCTCATGCTGCTACCTTGATCCAATATTTTTGCCACACCAACATTTTCATTTGTGCTGTCTATGAAAGACATGGCCTACAGTGTTGTTCTCAGTTACTGCACAAGATGCCTGTTTCCTTGGTGATCTTGATCTAATAAATCTAAGAGGAAAACTTGAAAACCCAGTTTTGGTGTGTGTTTTTGGTGGGATGGAGGTAGATGGGTTTTATGGAGTGTAGCCAACAATAGTTTCTCTGTAGGTCTGTAATGTCAGTTCATCTAAAGACCCAAAGGAGATTGATTACTCTTGACCTTTCCAAGGCTTCCTTTATGGTCAAGGGAGGGGAATTTGTGTTTATGGTCTCTCCTCCCTTCCCCTTCATAGTGATTATGAGAGAGAAACCTACTCACAGCAAATTCGTGTGGCAATGGTGTAGAGGTTTTATCTCTCAAAAGTAAGAGAATGTGTTTCTATTTCTAATCATATGGAATGCTTGGCTGATGATAGCCTCCTAGATTTACTGCTCAGGACAGACTGATTTCATTGAGGTAAGAGAGCTTTTTATTTTTGAGCTGCTGTGGGATTTTCCCCCAGCATTTCCACTTTTGGCCTCTGTCTCTCAGCTCCCTACTCAGAGAGAGGCAGTGTGGCGTCCTCCAACCTTGTCCCATGATCACAGAAGCTCTTGTCACACTGTCATCTGCAGTCTTCAACTCACCCCCACACACCAGGTTTACCAACAGGGGGTGGCATCTCATTAAAAAAATCTCCACCCTTTGACTGTCTTCTTTACTTTCATTTGATACAGAAAGGCCCCACTTTTGGAGATTGTGTCCAGGGAAAACAATGGACCCCTTGATTTAAAGTTAAAAGGTGACTTTGATGAAAACAGACACCTCCCCTGCATTACACATTTCATTCCTGACTTTTCCACCATCTCAGGTTTGTAATCTAACTCATTTTCACCTTCTTTGTCATCACTCATCCCTAGCAAGCTGACTCTTTACTCCCAGTGTCCCTAGTCCTTGGCTGGCTCTCTAGGGAGCGATAGGGTGTTTCCTGGCCGGGCTTCACTCTCTGACAGTTTAGTCTTGGACACAGATGCCAGAATCCTCACCCTGGTTAACACATGTGGGTGTTCCTCTCTTGACAGAGTCTAGGCTCAGGCTGGGCATGTGAGCCCAAGTACCCCTAGCACTTCATGCTGGGCAGACACATAGGCGCTCCAGGTGTTCTGTGGAAGGAATGAGAGAGGAACCTGTACTGGTTCCTGGCTGCCAAACAACAGATAGGATCTACTCAACTGTGTCTAAAGAAACACAACAGTACTCTGCTTCCTCCACAGAGGCTCCTGAACAACTTGTGTCTGATCCTACCTGGGCTCAGTGCCTCAGTCCTCCTTATCCTCTGATTTCTTTAAAAACCTGCTCCAAGCACTAACCTGGAAGATTTTTGTGACTATGTCCACATTCCTCAGCCAGGGCTGGCTGCAGGGCAACACAATCTGGAGTGTCACTCCCTTGTGCCCATGAAAACAGCCATGTGTTGGCAGTGAAGTGGTGGACTCCAATTTGTGCCACATTTATTGGGACTTGTCCTGTTTGTACACATGGATTTACACAGTGGAAGTATCTGTAACTCTTCTGACTCTACAGTGGGTTTCTCCTCTCTTCTATTTCTCATGCATGGACTAGTGGCATTCTCTAAACATACAGCAAGAAAGTCTCAGCTAACCAGCTTCAGAGGCCTTTTTTAACCCCTTTCTGGCAAAGACCTGGGGAATAGCAGAGAGTGCCTAATGAAGGATATATCATATTTAAGTTAAAGAAAAAGTTCCTTTTGAGTTCCTATTTTTGTGAAGTTGTACTGAGTGCGTGAGTTAACTGTTCACAGTGGTCAGCTGTCTAACCTCTACTTCAGTACAAAATCTCGTTTCCCTCTTACCATGTGTCAGTGGATCTCTGTTCAGTAGCTGAGTCTCATCCCCAGTTTATGCTGCTTAGGATGGTATCATCAGGATGAACTTCTACAAAACTGTGCTGGTGTTTCTAATAGCTTGCATCTGGCAGCTCTTGTATATATTGTAACCTGTTGGTATGGGCTACCCATAAAAAATTCAGCCTTTTCCTTGAGTGTGGCAGTATTGACCTATGATCTGATTTTAAATCACAACATTTGAGTGGCCATCACTATATGGGTCAGCAGCATTTTTAAATGGTTTTATGAAAACAGCTTGTGACCTATAGCAGAAAGTGTTGGCACCTTAACATGGTCACTGTGACCAAGTGACTTTGGCAAGTTACATATGCCCATCACTCAGTCTTTTCATCTATAAAAGAGATGTACTAATACTGAAGGGTGAAAATCAAGAAGAGAGAATGTTGAAGAGTTTTATAAAAGTGAAAAGTTGTAGTATTGTTTTTATTACTTATTGCTATGACCAGCTCATCACTCAGACTCCTCCCCATTGCTGTAAATGTCAGCCTCAAGGTGATTTCTTTTTGATTAAGCATTCAGGTTTTTTTCAGACCAGGCACATGCTAGCAATTAAAATCAATATATTCTAGTGCTCTTTTGAAAGCTAACATTATGGGAAAGTGAAATACTGAAACGGTAGAAGCCAAACACTTAAAAGGTCCTAGAAGTGGCATGGGGTTGCATAGTCTACTTTTGCCATTTATAAAACAAAGTAGCCTTTTGTGTCTGAAAATTTAATTCAGATCAAATAGAGTCCATGTACTCCCATAGATTGTACGGTTTTATGGGATCCATGGGGCATTTTGCCACGATAAATGTGACATGTGCTATTTCTTGTGACCTTTTGTTTTTTCTGAAGAGCGTTGATCTGCAGGATGGCATCCCAGCTCTCACCCTGGGAGGATCTTGTTGCTTTCCTCCTGTGTCAGCACAATGATTACCTGGTTTTCAGTGGAACTTGGGATTTAGTCTTTGGATTATACACACACACATGCTCACATACAATCCATTCTGGTTAATAAGTTGGTCTTGAGATGGAAGGAAAGGACCTGCAATGGACCAAACATGTACCCCTCATGGCAAATTCATATGTTGAAATCCTAATCCCAATGTGATGGCATTAGGAGGTGGAGCCTTTGGGAAGTTTTTAGGTTATGAGAGTGGAGTTCTCATGGATGGGATTAGTACCCTTATAAGAAGAAGCCAGAGAACTAGATTGCCTTCTTTCTGCCATGTGAGGACACAGTGAGAAGGCCCCATCTACTGCCAAGAAGAGGGCCCTCACCAAAACTGGGCCATGCTGGTATCCTGGGCAGCCTCCAGAACTGTGAAATATAAAAGCTACTCAGTATATGGTAATTGGTTATAGCAGCCTGAATGGACTAAGACAAGACCTTAGTGATCACCTGGTACATGGCTTGCATTTTCCAGATGAAAATTAGAGATTCAGGAAGCAAAGGGGCCTTTGTCTGCTCGCAGGTCCCTTTGACTCCTTCTAGGAGGGTCGATGCTTTCCGTTCTCTGCTGGTACCTGAGGAAGTTTCTTCCCAGGCTGAAATCCAGCTAGAGTGTAAAAATGAGGCTCTCCCAGGCATCTGCCAGGCACTCACCACCCAGAAGTCCAGGAAGGGAATGCTGAAGCCTGAATGTCTAGCTTTGCCCTATATTGTCTTATCTGTGCTATTTGCTTTCCAACAGGAGTACAATAAAGGACATCAGGAAACCTGCCGCATAATCAACAAAAGAAAAAAGAAAGAAAAACATAACCAGAGACATTGAAATTAAGAACAATCTAACAATAGCCAGAGGGGAGGGGGAGGGAGAGGGGACTATGGGAAGGGTTTTCAGGACCACTATAGAGGACACATGGACAGAACCAAGGGGCAGGGAAGGGAGGCAGGGAAGGGAGGTAGGGATGGAGGGGGTGGGGGAGGGGAGGGGAGAGGATGCAGACAACTGTAATTGAACAACAATGAAGTAATTAAAATTTTAAAAAAGAAAAGAAACCCTGGGGCGTCAGGAACAGGGAGAAACAAGCACAAGGCTGACCTACTCTCTCCGGTAGGCTCTGACATCTGACTTCCTTCCAGATAAACCTAATAAATGCACAGAGCTCACTCATGTCTGTGATGAAGAATGCAACGCCTATTTATTTAAACAACTTTTAATATAATAGTGCTTCTTGGGCATGGGAGGCAAGGTCAATAGTAGGGTTTTCCCCCATGACTCTGTCACTGCTACTCCTTGAACTTCTCTTTATCATTTTTCTATAATACTTTAGACAAGTATCAGGTCTAGAGGTCAGAGCAGGGGCTGTGTCTGGCTGTCACTGTCACACACATTAGCTTGTTTGAATAACAGCAACTCTGGAAAGAAGCATTGTTTTACTCCCATTTTAAGTGCAAATCACCAAGGCTCAGAGAAGTGAAGTGACTTGCATGAGGACCTTTAGAGCAGGAACTTGCATGTAGCCCTTTATAAAAGGATCAAAAATAGAACAGCTGGGGCTGGAGGGGAAGGGAGGAGGGGAGGGGAGAGGATGCAAATAACTGTAATTGAACAACAATAAAGTAATTATTTAAAAGAAAAGAACAGCTGGTTTTTATTTACTTTCTCTTGAAATGCCACTTCCAAGAAGATAGGAGGTATATAAAACAAATTGAGCATCTGAAACATAACTTCTTTAGCTTAAGTGATTTTCTTGAGTGTGGGGTTATCGTGCCGCTGCTGGGTTCACACTGGGGTCAAAAACAACTCCAAGTTGGTGTCCCCATTCAAGCAACCTTCGTTCCTTCCCTGGAAAGACTGCCATGAACTGCACAGCCAACCAAGGTACCAGACTTTTCCTGTGGGCTTTTGCTAGCTTCTCAAGTCAATTCTAGTTCCTCATTGCTTTCTGGTGATGACCAGAACCCAGACATGCTTCCTTTAGGCGTGACATTCTAGTCAAAGTGTTGGACTGGTCTTTAATGGATTTATGCAAAGAAACCTTATGTCTTTTCTTACTCCTTCAGAATGCCAAATTCTGGAGTGATCAGGCAAGAAGAAAAATACAGTGTGGAGGAAAATCCTTTTCCTTCTGATATCTATTAAGATTGTATTTTTATACCTTATTCCTTTTATGCATTTCTATGCCTTACAAACCTTTCTTTAACATTTATAGACCTTTTCTGGAATTTTTAATTTTCCTTTTAGGGCAGATACAGAGCAAAATCTAAAACACAGACAGATTTTCATAAGAATAGTACACAGGTAGAGGCATCCTCTTGTACCCATGTATTTACTGGTGCCCCCGTAGAGATATGCTCTTTTAGGCCCGGTCTTGTGGTAGAGACATATTCCTTTGCCTTAGGCTGAGATACTCATTAGCTCTAGATGACCTTTCTTGGGTCCCGAGTGGCAAGGCATTCTCCCTAACTAGGTTTTCGGGTGCAGAGGATTTCTGATCAGAAACTAAAGCAGATTGAAGCTATATTCTTATAAAACTAGAAAACAAGTAAGTTGAGGTTTCCTTTCCTCTAGGTTTTACCTTTCCAGATTTAACCATAATTTGTTTTTAATTTTTGTTTCTATCCCACACTGGGAAGGACCACACTTAAACTTAGTACTTAAACTTAGTATCTGGCAGCCAAAAGTCCTAGCTTTACAAGCACCTTCTACTAATAGTTCCTAGATTTGTAGGGACATTCTGCAGCTTTCTGGAGTTTAAACCTTGCAAACACCTTAGAAATCAGATGGTCACCCTTGGGCCTCAGTTCATGACCTTCAGAACCAGAGCCTTCCCTATCAGAACTAGTTGCACAGAGAACCTGACTGGTGTAGTGTCCACACAGCAGTAACACACAACCTATAATCATGAGCCTTATTAGTGAGTGATCTAGCTGAGCCTCCTGACTGGGGACCCCCTGATGCCACTGTTTTCAGGTCTTTGCTCTTGGGCTGCTCAGAGGCTCCTGTATTCCCTGCTGCCTGGAGGGAAAGGGCAGCTGGTAGTGCTCCGGGAGCCTAACACCTTCCTAGGTCTTGCTTGGAAGTGCACTCCTCTCCCCGGTGTAGCTGGGCCTGGTGCTTTCTATCTGGGGCACGCCTCCGCCTACTGCCCAGGCGCATAGCCCCCAGGGGGGCCTGCATCTAGCCCGGAGCAGCTGTCCAGCCGCTGCGCCGATCAACAGGGCACGCCCACTGGTGTCACAGCCCAGAGCCCCGCCCCCCCCCCAGCCGTTATTTGTTGCTTTCCTTTTCCAAGGGGTTCTGTGTTGGGGTTGTTCTTTTAGCACACAACATATTCAGCAATTTCTCTGCTAAACATCCAGGAAAACAGTTTACTTCTTTTTTTTTTTCCTATCTGCTCACAGTGCTAAAATTAACTGCATAAATTAGCCTTGGTGGCCTTGCTTCGGCCCGGAAAACCAGCCAAGCTTAGCCGCCTTTCTATTACATCTTATCTGCTATTAGGACCTTTTTTTTTTTTAATTAATTAATTTATTTATTTTTAGAGAGAGGGGCAGGGAGGGAGAAAGAGAGGGAGAGAAACAGCAATGTGTGGTTGCCTCTCACATGGCCCTCATGGGGACCTGGCCTGCAACCCAGGCATGTGCCCTGACTGGGAATCGAACCAGGACCGCTTGGTTCCCAGCTCGCGTTCAATCCACTGAGCTACACCAGCCAGGCCTTTTTTTTTTTTTTTTTTTTTTTTTAATTAAAACTTTAACTCCTGGCTTTTTCAAGTCTACAGCTGGATATTCAGGGTCAAATTGTGACAAGTCTAGAACAGGTACCAAGGGCATATTTCTTTAGCAGCCCCCTTTGCTGCTATTCAGCTATATTGCTTTCTTTGTCTATATAACCACTTTTACTTTGCCCGGTTCCAAGGTGGACAAACAGAGGAACACAGACTGGCACAGACAGACAAAGGAACACAGACATATTTACACTCACATACTTACGGCTACACAGAGACTACTTGTGCTTAAGCTCAGTGTTCCCTCAGGGGTCCTAGCCTACCCTAAACGTGGGCCACTCTGACCTGCAGAAAGTGTTGAGTTGCTCAGGGATTATAGAGGGATCCTGCCCTCTAAACTGACTGAAATTCTGAAGCACATAATCTAAAACAGTACAGACAAAGGGTGGGGTTTCACTTGCTTGCCCGCCTGGCCTGCCCTCTCGCGAGGACACAGGAACTTGGGGCTCACTCAGACTCCGTAGACTCACCTCCGTGGAGCCAAACAAAGACACTCACTCATGCACTCACACTCCAGAGTTTAAACTTTCCCTCCCCCTGACGAAGTTGCCTTCTACGCCCTCCGGGCGTCCTGATTGGGAGGATCTGTTTAAACCTTTCCTCTCCCTGATGAGGTTGCCCTCTACGCCCTCTGGGCGTCCTGATTGAGAGGACCTGGTCCCCGAGGCACATACCGATTTGATGCCTCCTGATTAATCATGGTCCGTATCTCTAAAAATCCGGAATTGGACTGCCAGAGGGCTGGCGATCGGCGCCCCGGGCCACGGGGCCTGAGAAATCTCAGGGCACGTGCTCCCCCTTCTTCTTCCTGGGTCACCACTCTCCGCGGCCGCCAGTCCTTTCCAGTGGCAATCGGCCTGTTATTGTGTAAGGTCGCTTCCCGGTCAGGGAACCAAATGTTACAGAAAAATAAAACGACCAGACACCAAGAGATATCGGGGCATGATTTATTTACATGCATGGGCCCAGAGGAGATGTCTTCAAATTCTGGGCGCGGAGGTTGGGTTGGGGTCTGCTTTTATAGCCTTGTCTCTTCCTAGTCTAGGTGGCAGAAGTAGGTTACTATAGAAGCAAAAGTGGATGTTAGGTCTGGCTTACCTTATTTGGGAAACAAAGAACAAGGTGCATTGGCTTAACGCAGAAGTCAAGCCTGGCAACCTTACTTGGTACTTTATGTGCTGTTAGCATTGTTAGTTGCTAAGCAGGTGGCTGTGCCTGCAGCTTGGCAGGAAAGTTTGTAACTGACATTCTGTAACTGGGCTGGTAACTGACATTTTAGACAAAGAATAAAGTACAGGGGGCTTGGGTTCGCCCCCCCCCCCCCCCCGCCGCCTTTTGCAGGTAGGAGGTGTTTCTGCGGTTCAGTAGTATGGAGGTTGCCTCTAACATGATGTGCCTTGGTGTGTTCCTCTTTTGGTGCAACTTCTTTGGGACTCTCTGAGCTTGCTGGACTTCCTGGAAGTCTATTTCCTTTGCCAGATTGGAGAAGTTCTCCATTATTTTTTCAAATAAGTTTTCAATTTCCTGCTCTTCTTCTTCTCCTTCTGGTACCTCTATGATTTGGATGTTGGAACATTGAAAGTTGTTTCAGAGGTTCCTAAACCTCTCCTCATTTTTTTTGAATTCTGGTTTCTTCATTCTGTTCTGGTTGAATGTTTATTTCTTCCTTCTGCTCCAAACTGTTGATTTGAGTCACTGTTTCCTTTCCATCACTGTTGGTTCTCCATATATTTTCCTTTATTTCACTTTCCATAACCTTCACCTTATCCTCTATTTTGCGACCATACTCAGCCATTTCTCTGAGCATCCTAATTACCAATGTTTTAAACTCTGCACCTGATAGGTTGACTATCTCTTCTTCACTTAGTAGAATTTCTTCTGGAGTTTTTATCTGTTCTTCCATTTGGGCCTTTTGTTTGTTTGTTTCTGTCTCAGAGTGCCTGTTCTGTAGTAAGGGACGTAGCCTTAGGTATTTTCCAGGGTGGGTAACTCCTGTAGTTGCTTTGTGGTGCTCTATGTAGGGGAGGGGTCTGAGAACAATGCCACTTGCTCGGATCTGGGCTGGCTTTCAGTCACTTCCCCCACTACCCACAAGCAAATTGGGCCTTTTTGGTGCTTATTCCCAGGTAGGTGGGTTTGTGTACATTCTAGGACCCTGTGGGTCTCTCCAATGAACTCTCCTGTGAGGCTGGGAGTTTTTCCCACCACTGAAGCCCCCACAGGATTTTACAGTCAGAGGTTAAAAGGCTTTATTTCACCAGGTTGGAACCCTGGGTTGGGCAGTCTGTCTCACTCCCCAGTTTTTCCTCTCATTTTATCTGAACACAAATGTGGGACTGTCTGCTTCACCAGCCACCACCTCGCAGAGTCCACCATCCGCCTCACCTGCCCTGGTCCTCCAGCCACTGCCTTGCTGAGTATCCTTACCACCCCAGCTGCCTGTCTCTGTGCCTCTTACTGGTGTGGGTGAATGTTTCTTCTTTAACTCCTTTGTTGTCGGACTTTCATACAGTTTGATTTTCTGGCAGTTCTGATTGTTTTTTTGTTTGTTTGTTTGTTTTAATTTGTTGTACATTTTTGGTTGTGTGAGGAACACAGTGTGTCTACCTATGCCTCCATCTTGGCTGGATGTCTATATGTTTAAATATATATATTTTTTGCTTTTTGACAGAATTTAGAATTGATTAAAAACAGTTCATGGTTAGTAGATCCAAAGTGTATTAAAGCAAACTCTTCTCAGTATATCCAGGGAGCTTATTTTTTGATATTTTACATGAAAAACAAATGTTAATTATATTATTTCATTTGCATCTCCAATCTTCGAACCTTTGTCCATACTGTTACATCTTCCTAGAACACCCTTCCTACCTTCATTACCTGCCAACTCCTGTTCATCCTTTTTGGCTCAGCTCTGGCTTCTGAGAGTCTTCTGTGAGGAGATGCGTGTGTCCTCAGGGGTCCTACAGAACCTCTTACAATGTCTTTTTTGTGGCAGTGCTTGGATTTTACAGTATTGAAGTTACCAGCTTCTGTGGCTCTCCCCAATAGACTAGAGGTTTCCTGGAGTAGAGATCAGATCTTTTTTCCTTTTGTCTTTTAGGAGATGTAGTGTGGTGTACATGCTCCATCAGTGTTTAATGAATTCAACTAAAGGACAGGAAGCCTCTTTTCACTTGAACTGGTACCCACTTTTAAAAGTTATATCATTCAATGTTTTTTGAGTCCTTGAAGGGTTCCACTGAGGAGCGCTTCCCTTTGAGAAGTACAGTTCTCAGCCAAGGGCCAATCCCCCTGTGTTCACAGGCCCTGATTCTTCAAACCCTCTAATGCTGCCTCCTGGAGGCTGAAAAACCCCAGACAACCTTCTCTCTTTACTTTTCTTCTTGTCTTAATCCTTTACAGCCTGATATTCCTCAGGCTTTAGGGTTTTGAATCTGATATCTCAAAGAACATTGTGTACCTGTGAAATCACATGTCCCATGGTGGTCGGTCAGGAATGTTGTGAACCACAGCCATCAAAAAACCTTGTGTATGCTAAGTAAAAAATGATAACTGATTCCCTATTAGTTTAAAAATGGGGGAAAAATGAAAGAAATGACCTCTTTATGAAATGTAAGCATGATTGGTGCTAGAACATAGTACTTACAAGTCAGGGGGCAGGAGTTGCTGCCTGGATCTAAATCCAGCTCCATTTCCCCCTTTGTAAAACATAGATAATGGTAGAGCCCACATCACACTGTTGTTCTGAGAATTAACTGAGATAATGAATGCAAAGCCCCTAGGATGGTGCTGGCATGCAGAAAGCAGACCGTACCTATTAGTTATCACTCTTCAGTTTTCTACAGTGAGTATACAAGTATATGCTCGTGCCACTTACACCTATGAAGATGTTGGAGAAATTATTAAAAGTTGAGAGAAAGAAAGCAAACATCATCCCTGTCTGTGGGGGTGGAACCTTGCTTAAGGCTGTGTAGGGACAAGCTCAGGACCAGAGATGGTTGCTGTGGTTGGTGACTAAAGGCTGGAACATTCAGTAGCCAGACTGATCCTGCAGATTTCCATCTACACACACACACCCCACTTTCCCCTCCACACACGGTTCATCCCCCAGCGCCAGGAAGAGCACAGTGCTATCTCCCTAGGTGTTTATGTGTCCAAAGGGATGAAGCCCAGATCTTGAATACATCTTTAGGTCATAAAAGCCCAGACACATGGGACTCTCTCACTCTGGAGATATTTGATTTATATTCCCAAAGATCAAGGTAAGAACCCAGGGTGCTTTCCATTCTTTCTCCAAGGAACAAGGGTTTCTCTCTCCCCTTGCTAAACAGGGAGAGAGGCATCTACTTCCCTCCTGTCCATAAACAGAGATAACCCTTTGTTGTTTGTCCCTTATTTCTGAGCTGTCACTGTACCCACATATAACATCTTCACCCTACTCCCATCACCTTGCCTGTGGGTCAGAGGTGGGCAGCAGCAATGCTGCAGTGTCTCTCTAGCTGTTAGTCTGGTGTGTCATCAGAGAGAACCAGGAGACTCATGGTAGCCTAACCACTATCCCTTCTTTTTATCAAAGACACCTTGTGCATGAACAAACAGCCACTTTGTACAAATTGTAGCTGGATTCTTTTACAGAAAAATATAGTTCTAATGAAATGAATCTGTCCCAAGATGTTACCAAAAGGAGTGGAAAATGCTGGTGTTTCCTACTATTTCCACTTTTAATCAGACTTATCTGGGAATTTAATACATTTTATGATCAAAGTCCAAAGTCTCTGCTTTGCTTGAGCTTTAATCTTTGACTATAAAGCCTCCTGTGGTTGTACAAACACATTAAAATCAGGTTACAGCCAAAGAATGATTTAGTTTGGGGGATTGGGTAGGAAACACATATCTAGATACAGAGGTAATCAGTTCCTTCACTATAGGAAGGCATTTTGACAGTCATAGGTAAAAGGTAACAATGTTTTCAGTATGTTTGAGATATTTTATTCTATATACTGAATTTTGCTAATGGTTCAACTGTCTCATACCATGGTTTCAGTTACTTTGTAATATAATCATGTTGAGCAAAAGAAAAAAATAATTTAAATTTAAATGCTTGTCAAACTCCAGTATGAACTTTAGCTTCCTTTTGATTAAAAAAAAGTTTCCATTTCCTTTTTTTTCTTTTTTTAATTATTTTTTTGTTTAATTACAGTTATTTGCATCCTCCCCCCTCCCCCCTCCTTCCCCTCCCGTCCCACCTCACCCCCCCAGCCTCCCTCCTCCCCCTTAGTTCTGTCCATGTGTCCTCTACCGTGATTCCTGAAAATTCTTCTCCCCATTGTCCCCTCTCCCCTCTCCCCTGTCTATTGTTAGACTGTTCTTAAATTCAGTGTCTCTGGTTATGTTTTGCTTGCTTTCTGCTTTTG